>SJXQ01002965.1:134362-146354 GCA_006408695.1 Aepyceros melampus | reverse complement strand
AGCCTTTAGCAATTGGGTGATTCCCTGGAGATTTGTTCCCTCCCTTATTTTTTTGGCTGAAAAATACTCCACAGCTTAACCCTCTACAGGACACCTGGGCTGTTTCCAGTTTGAAGCTGTTACTATTATTCTGCTGCAAACACTCATGGAGGGGCTTTGTGTGAACAGAAGTCTTCATTTCTCTGGGATGAATGCCCAGGAGTGTGATTGCGGGTCGTACAGTAGTTTCGTGTTTTAAGAAACTGTTTCCCTGAGTGGCTGCACCACTTCCATCCCCACAACAGCACGTGGGACCAGTTTCCCTGCATCCTCGCCACGTGGGACCAGTTCCCCCATGTCCTCGCCGTGTTTTGGTCTAGCTTTTCCGACAGGTGTGTGCGGTGACTCGCGCTTATCACACACATCCCCAATGGCTCGTGAAGCTGAACCTCCTTCTAGGGGCTTATTTCTCATCTGCCTGACCCTCCAGAGAAGTGTCTTTCATCCATTTCCTGATTAGGATAAAACACACTTGGCCATAGGTGTGTATTCTTTTTACATATTACTGAATTCTGTGAACCTTTTATGTATTTCTCCTAAAAGCACATACTAAACACAGTTACAAATCAGAACAGCTCTTCAATGAGCAGCTTGCCCAGTGCGAGGCTGCAGGACTGATGTGACCAAGGCATATATTTTTAACTGTCTATTCCATCTGTTTTCTGGTGTCGTTGACACTGGCTTGCATTTGATGGCTGAACAAAAAAGGTTTGAAGAAAAAAGGAAACATGTGGATCAAAGCTGTGAGATAGAAACCCTCTGTTTCAAAAGTATTCCCAAACATGAAGATGAAGAGGCTTAACTTCTGTATAAACACCCAGGCCCCGGCCCCACACTGCTGTGTCATGAACAGCTGCTGGGGGTGGAGGGTCAGCCTAGCACAGCCCAGTCCACGCTGAGAGACACACTTCTAGCCAGGCCGCAGGCAGGCGGACATGGCCTTGCTGGGCCATGAGCTGACTCAGGCTATTTCCGCAGTGAACACCTGAGCCCCCTTCCCAAACCTCCCCTTCCACTCTCTGCCTCTGAGGAAGGCTGAACCACGCTGGGTGGTGTCTCAGGGAGCAGGGCTAGGAGGACAGGAAATGAAGCTGGAGCTTCAGGGGCCTGGCTGTTCTTTGAGGCTTTAATCAATGTGAGTGTTGGTCTACAAAGAATGAGAGGATATTTTGTTTGCCTTGTGAAAATGAAAAGTGAGAGTCGGATATTCAGTCGTGTCCGACTCTTTGCGACCCCCATGGACTGTAGCCCGCCAGGCTCCTCTGTCCATGGGGTTTCCCAGGCAAGAATACTAGAATGGGTTGCCACTTCCTTCTCCAGGGGATCTCCCTGACCCAGGGATTGAGCCCAGGTCTCCTACGTTGGCAAGCAGCTTCTTTACCATCTGAGCTACTAGGGAAGTCTTTTGTTTGCGTTAACACTTTTTAAAAGAATGCTGGCCTGGGCCACAGGGCAGACAAAGGCAAACCATAAATAGAGGTGCCCGCAGCAGGGCGCCGAGCTCCTCTCCTGTGCTGCTTGCCCTGCCTTCATGCCAGACTGCTGTGGACACCACGCCAGCACAGGGCCTGTACACAGTCAGTGCTCAACAGGCACAGGCTGAACGAACACAAAGAGTGGGAGACTGAGAAAACGCTTCAAGAAATAATGGTCAAAATTTTTCTAAATTTGATGCAGGCTATAAAACCACAGATCCCAGAAATTCAACAAAGTCTCATTAGAGTCAATCTTTAAAAAGAAACAAACTTAAGTTTGTACATCATAACCAAAGTGCTGAAAAGTAATATTAAAAAATCTTAAAAGCAGTCAAGAGAAAAACACCCATTACACAGAGAGGCATAAGGAAGGCAGCAGACTTCTTGGCAGAAGCTGGGGAAACCAGACAAGGGGGAGGGATCTTTTTTAAAAAAATATTTTATTTGTATTTATTTGGCTGAGCCTGGTCTTAGATGTGGCATGAATAATCTTCAATCTTCGTTGCGTCACACAGGATCTTTTTTTAAGTTGCAACGTGTAAACTCTTAGCTGTGGCATGCGGGATCTAGTTCCCTGACCAGGGACCAAAACCAGGCCCCCCTGCACTGGGAGCACAGAGTCTTAGTCACTGGACCACCAGGGAAGGGCCAGGGAGAGGCATCTTTAATGAAAGCAAGGACCTCAACCTAGAATTCATTAGCCAGCTACTATAACTTTCAAAAATTAAAGCAAAAGAGACTTTTTCAGAAAAACAAAAGCCAAAATAATTCATCACAAGAAGAGTTAAATTACCAAAAAAGATGAAGGAAGCTCTTTGGGGAAAGGAAGACGATCTGACCGGTAACAAGGAATGGTAAGTGGCAGTGATGGTGAACGTGTAAAAGCAGCAGACATTTTGCCACGTGTAACCTCTTTATAAGATAGTTCATTCTGATAAAAATAAAAACAAATAGCGTGGGGTTCACAGCATAAACTGTGTGACAGGACGTGATCCTGTAATCTTATGCTCCATGTGAGATTCTGCCATCTGTGTGCGGTAGTGTAAGGGGTGAGGTACACAGTGCACACGGCCCTAAGCCAACCACTGAAAACCAGTGAGACAAAGAGGTGCAGCTGATAAAACAACAGCACAGGTAAAGGGGGTCACAGAGCAAAACGGAGAAGAGGAAGCCAGGAGGAGACAGGCTCGAGGCAAGACACAGACCAGGAGATGAAGACCAGTTACAGAAAATACAGAAGGAACACAGCAAGAAAAAGCAAAGTCAGTCAAGTAGAAACAAAAAAAAGGGGGAAGGGACTGGCATGTGGCCGAGTTAGGAGGGGTGCCACTGCAAGGTGGCTTGGCTTGGCTGTTGCTGGGATCAGTATCCACATGCAAGCTCTTACTGAGGAACTGAATTTTTAAATTTATTTTAAAAAATTAATTATTTTTATTTGGCTGAGCTAGGTCTTAGTTGCGGCTCATGGGATCTTTAGCTGCATGTGGGATCTAGCTCCCCAAACAGGGATCAAACCTGGGTTCCCTGCATTGGGAGCATTGAGTTTTCACCACTGGACCATCAGGGAAGTCCCAGAAACTGAATTTTTTAAACTTCACTAACCTCAGTTCTTCATGGAAATAAGAACTGATACTGCAAACCCACATAACAAACCAGACAACAAGCTTGAATAGGAAGTTGTAAAATGAGCCCAGGACCTGTACCTTGAATTCTGAGAGGAAGGCAGCCCACCCTCCCCACCCACTGTCCTCACAGTGTTGCTGGAGGGTCCCTCCCACAAGGCCTCTCAGAACCATGGCCTGAAGATGAAAAATAAGGGGTGGAGGGAAATGTAAAGCATAAAATTTTATTAACTACATTTATGAAATTAGTTCCTAATTTATGTTTATCAAAAGTTTAAAGATTACTAAAATATCAACAAAAGTTAGATTTCATTAAGAACTAATTGCCTTATGGATCCAATCCTCAAAATACTTAAAGTGGGTACATTTAGGAATGGAGGCAGTGCTTTAATATTTTAAGTCAGATTAACTATTTTCCTTATTTCATACTCCCAAATGCTTCTTGTCATCAAAAATCTTTTCTAAATCATGACTTACAGATCAACGTGTAATCACCTGGGCAACAATCACCACTAGGAAACAGGGTCATTCAAACACCCTCCTAGCTCCCGAGAGGCACACCTGTGTTTACTCATCAAGAGCAGTGTGTATCAGGTGTGACTGGGGTGCGGGGTGGCCATGCTCCCCGAAACCCAAACACAGACGTGTGTTGTCCACGTGTGGCAGTCACGTCAACATGGGCAGCTGTGGAAGAACACTGCTCCGTCACTGTGATTTTTAACCTGAGAAACCTCTCCGGACAGTAGGAGGTGAGGTGCCCGCATCGCCTCTGCCTCTCAAATCTCCCAGGCACTGGACCAGGTCCATCTTCAGCAGGGCTCTTGTAGCCTCCCCACGGGCCCCCAGTCACCCTCTCCCCCTCCCAACTCACCCCAGCTTCCAAATACCAAGAGATGGGTGCCTGGCCTGCAACACGCCCCCTCCCCAGGCTCCATCAGGGCCAGCCGTGGACACAGAGGCCCCCAAGCCCACCTGCAAACCCATCCCCAGGCACTGCAGGCCAGAAGGCTCCCCAGCCAGTCTCTCGCACTGTGAGGCAGAGCTGGACCATGGAGTCCAGCCACCAGACTCCGTCCTGTGTGACTAAGTGAAGGCCCCATCTGCACCCACTTCTTCCAGCCTCCGCTGGGTACCCAGATGGTGCCCACTGTGTGTGAGGTGCAGTGAGGACCGAGTCAAAGTGAGACAGTGCCTACCGGGCTTTAGGTGCTGACAGCAGACCCACCCGCCTCCCAGCCTCGTGCAGCGTGAGCTCCTTGCCGGCCCGTTCAAACAGCTGTGCCCTCTCTGCAGCGCCGGCGTCGTTCCCGGGCACACACTCAGCCGACCAAGTCAGCGCCTCTCTGTGGAGGCACGGTCTTAGACACCCCCACAGGGCAGGATGAGGCTGCACTGAGCAGAGGGGAGATGACGGCCCTGGTGTCACCTGAAGATGGAGACTGGTCCACAGTGCCTGCCTCCCACCTCATGTTCCCACCAGGCAGGGTAGGCAAAGGCCAGGTCACCAAGGACTCCTCCCAAGCCCCCTGGAGACTCACATCTAGGATGTAGGGAAGTCCTGCCACCGCCCTGTCCCAAGACCACAGGGAAGGACCCGCCCATGAGTGCTGGAAAAGCTCTGGGCCGCCCTGAACCTCTGCAGGGTGCTCCCTGCCTCCTTCCCACCTTCATCCTCAGTGCCTCCATATTCCTGAGAATACAGGCTTCCCACCTCTGCCCATCACAGGCGACCCCTCAGGGAGGGGCCCGGACCAAACACAGCAGCTTCCCTAAGCCCACCCAACTCCTGTCCCAGAGTGGATCCCTGCTCCTAAATGCTCCACAGGTGGGTGGGAAAACGCCTGACGTGCCATCTCAGAAGCTCTGCAGAGTATGCAGCCGCACAGTTTATGGGCGTGGCCACCGTCATAAGCAAATGCCTTTCTTGTAAATGGCCTTAAAGAAGTAATGACCAAGGACAAACATATACTTAGCATTCATTTCATTCTTTCCAAACAAACTATATGATATAATCAACAAAACCACCAACTGGCAACTGCAAATCAAGATTTTTGTAGGTCATGACTTTTATAAAACCCAGCCCCACAGCAACAACCCTTCTCAAGCTGGTTTTGTCTAGAGCAGCAAGGCTGCTCTGAATCCCTGGTCTCGCTGCAGACCTGTGATGTGGGGCAGGAGGACGCACAGCTGCTCCACTGCTGGGAGCAAAGCTTCTCCTTTGTTGGAACAGAGTATCCAGCGCACTTAACACAAGCTTAGCGAGAAAAGCCCTAACCTCAAACCTTATAAAAGCACAAGACAATGTGTTTCAATTAAGATTAAGATAAACTGGAAGATTAGGATAAGCTTTACTGTACTGCAGGCGGTAAAGACTCAGTCCGCAACGTGGGAGACCTGGGTTCGATCCCTGGGTTGGGAAGATCCCCTGGAGAAGGGAAAGGCTACCCACTCCGGTATTCTGGTCTGGAGAATTCCACAGTCCATGGGGTCGCAAAGAGCTGGACACGACTGAGTGACTTTCACTTCACAAGATAAACTGACATGGTCTGTATTTTCCCCAAATTCCTTATATATCCCTAGATTTCAAGGTCTTTGAACTTACATGTTGTGGTTCAGTTGCTCAGGTGTGTCCAACTCTTTGCAACCCCATGGCCTGCAGCATGCTAGGATTCCCTGTCCTTCACCATCTCCTGGACCTTGCTCAAATTCATGTCCATTGAGTCGTGATCTCATCCAAGCATCTCATCCTCTGTTGCTCCCTTCTCCTCCTGCCTTCAATCCTTTCCAGCATCAGGGTCTTTTCCAATGAGTCAGCTCTTTGCATCAGGTGGCCAAAGTATTGGAGCTTCAGCTTCAGCATCAGTCCTTCCAACTAATATTCAGTGTTGATTTCCTTTATGATGAAATGGTTTGATCTCCTTGCAGTCCAAGGGACTCTCAAGAGTCTTTTCCAACAACACAATTTGAAAGCATCAATTCTTCGATGCTTAGCCTTCTTTATGGTCCAACTTTCATATCAATACATGACTACTGGAAAGACCACAGCTTTGACTATGCAGACCTTTGTTGGTAGTGATGTCTCTGCTTTTTAATATTCTGTCTAGGTTTGTCACAGCTTTTCTTCCAAGGAATAAGCATCTTTTAACTTCATGGTTGCAGTCACTGCAGTGATTTTGGAGCCTGGGAAAATAAAATCTGTTAATGTTTCTACTTCTTCTCTATCTATTTGCCATGAAGTGATGGAACCAGATGCCATGATCTTAGCTTTTTGAATGTTGAGTTTTAAGCCAGCTTTTTCATTCTCTTCTTTCACCCTCATCAAGAGGCTTTTTAGTTCTTCTTTGCTTTCTCTCATTAGAGTGGTATCACTGCATATCTGAGGTTGTTGATACTTTTCCCAGCAATCTTGATTCTGGCTTGTGATTCACTCAGCCCGGCATTTCACATGGTGTACTCTGCATATAAGTTAAATAAGCAGGGTGACAGTATACAGCCTTGATGTACTCCTTTCCCAATCCTGAACCAGTCCATTGTTCCATGTCTGGTTCTAACTGTTGCTTCTTGACCTGTATACAGGTTTCTCAGGAAGCAGGTAAGGTGGTCTGGTATTCTCATCTCTAAGAATTTTCCACAGTTTGTTGTGATCCACACAGTCAAAGGCTTTAGCATAGTCAATGATGCAAAAGTAGATGTTTTCTGGAATTTCCTTGCTTTTTCTATTATCCAACAGATGTTGGCAATTTCAACTTTGGTTCTAAACTCAGCTTGTACCTCTGGAAGTTCTCAGTTCACATACTGTTGAAGACTAGCTTGAGGGATTTTGAGCATTACGTTGCTAGCATGTGAAATGAGTGCAAATATACAGTAGTTTGAACTTCTCTGGCATTCCCTTTCTTTGGGATTGGAATGAAAACTGACCTTTTCCAGTGAGAACCGCCAAAAGTAATTTCACATGTGAGCCAATCACAAAAAAGTGGGGGGAACAATATATCTAAAAGTATAGATACATCTAAAAGTATGTATCTCACTCTCTACAATGTCAACACTGGTTACAAAATTCTTCACACAAAATTCTTTCAATGCATAAGATGTTCTCAGTGTTTGGAAACTGTGTGCCATTTCCAGTTATGTGAAAATCACCTCTGATGTCTCCAGACCTGGACCAGTTCTCAGACTTAGGCCCGCCAGCTGAGGGAGAGGCCCCACCCATGAGGACGGATCTGCGATGCCAAGGGCGATGCACTCAGGATGCAGGATGTAAGGCTAGGAGGCGACACTGATCATGTGAGGCAGCTGGACACGGGACACCGATGACACCAGGCCCATCACGCCACTGGAGCAAGGGTCCATGGGTCAGTGACAACCTGGGCTCATGTGCACACAGGCCCTACCAGCGACCACTTCCGGGTTCCTGAAGGTGCAACCAGAGAGCGCAGGCTCAGTGCCTGGCCGAGCCCTCACGTGGGTTCCCTGGAATGTGACTAGGGGCGCGTGTAAGAGAAGGGCCAGGTGAGTGGAAGTCAAACGCCACATCACATTCTGAGGAAAAGGCAGAGGTTGGGCCATCCCGGAGGCTTGCAGGATGGGGGTGCTGGTCCCCACACACCCCTGCAGAAGCACTCCTCTCGCTCACACGCTGCATCAGCAAGTCGGCACTAGGGACCCCCTCTGCTGTCTTCACTTCGTTCTGTGGTCTACACGCTGGACATTTCCGCACTGGCCACCCTGTTGAGGACATCTGTGGCACCTGGTAAGCAAGACGTTTGGGCCAGAGGTCTGGGCACCACGTCTCCTTCTCTGAGGTGAGGGTCCACGGAGAGAGAGGCACAGGACTGGGCAGGTCTCCCTGGTCCTCTTGGGGTCCTGTTTACCCCTGACCTCGTTGAGAGTGGGGTCTGGAGAAACACAGGCCTGCTGTCTGGCTCTCAGGCTGCAGAGCCCTGGAGGAAGTTGGTGGTGGTCAACAAGGAGACCGGCAGCCCCAAAGGGGCTGTCATAGCACAAACTCCAGAACCCTGTGACACAGAGCTGTGGGCCAGTCAACGTGATGTGGCTGGGGCACATGGTCACACTGCCCACCAGCAGCTGGGCACTCTCAAACGACACTGAAACATGAGGTCGAGCGGCCCTACAGCTATGCAGATGACGATGGAGGTCCCAGGTCACCCACCTGTGGCTCCGACCTCTTCCTCAGCTGCATCCACAGCCTCATGGGGGTCTCCTAGGACCCACGGATAGAGCAGGTCTGCAGGCAGGCTAGTGTCATATGCTGGCACAATCCAAAAAGGGACTGATACTGCAGCCTGGTCCCGTTCAGACAGCTCCAAGGCCCCGGAAGCCTGGAATGTCCACCTGTGGGAACGGGGGAGGTGGCTAGGGCAAGGATACATACAAACCCACAGGCCCCGGTCAGCATGCAGGGGAGTTTTCTGGGGAGAGCAGACCTCTGAGACACTGCAGATGGACCTGGGAGCTCTGGGAGCAGCTTCTGGTAGGCAGCGCTGGCTGCTGAGCCAGAGCAGAGGCTGTGGGTTCCTTTCCCAAGGCTGCTCCAGCTCCACCACCCCTGACCTCTTGGTCACCGAACAGACTCTGGGCCACAGGAGCCGGCCCAAGGATTCTGGCAGCCCTGGTGAGTTAGCGACACCAGCCCCCAGGCCACACACTGGTTCCCTTGATGCTACCTTGGCCGAAGGGCCGTTTGTGAATAAAGGAGCAGCTGGGCACTTTCGAGCCTCCCTCAAGTCCAGCCTTCTGGAAACGTTCATCCTGAGAAGTTGTGGCGTGGACCTCAAGACATAGCTGACAGCCGTTTTTATCTTTTTACAGGCATATTTCAAGGACATGTTTATATTAACAATGTCTAAATGTAAGCAATATAAGTGTAATCACAATTTAGGGAATAAGAATCCTCAACATCAAACTTAAGGTTGTGAAAATCACCTATTCCATGAAAAGACAACAAAAGCTCTCAGGAGGAGTGTGCAGGTGTGCTCACAGGACAGCCAAGTCCTAGAGTCCTAGTCGTGTGTGGGGCTCGGCCGCCGGACACAGCAGGAGGGCACATTTCTTTGTTATTGTTGTTGTTCAGTCACTCAGTGGTGTCCGGCTCTTTGCGAACTAATGGCCTGCAGCATGCCAGGCTTCCCTGTCCTTCACCATCTCCTGGACCTTATTCAAATTCATGTGCATCGAGTCGGTGATGCCATCCAACCATCTCATCCTCTGTCGTCCCCTTCTCCTCCTGCCTTCAATCCTTCCCAGCATCAGGGTTTTTTTCAGTGAGTCACTTCTTCGCATCAGGTGGCCAAAGTATTGGAGCTTCAGCTTCAGCATCAGTCCTTCCAATGAATATTTAGGGTTGATTTCCTTTAGGATTGACTGGTTTGATCTCCTTGCAGTCTAAGGGACTCTCAAGAGTCTTCTCCAACACCTCAGTTCAAAAGCATCAATTCTTTGGTGCTCAGCCTTCTTTATGGCCCAACTCTCACATCTATATATGACTACTGGAAAAACCATAGCTTTGACTATACAGATCTTTGTTTCTTAGAAGGAGAAAATCAGCAGATTAAATTCAGAACTCCAAAATTAGAGGCTATTGGAAGAGAAAGAATTAATCTTGGATGAAGAAACATCCTTCAAACTCCTTGAGAAACCATCTGAAGGAAGTGTGTTTTTGAACCTTTGTCATAACTCAGTACACGTTTCATGGGGTGCATGCTCTGAGCCCTGAGCCCTGTCCCAGGAACCGGCTCTCCTTCATGAAGGCCAAGTGGCAACAGTCAGACCTCAAATATAGCACCTGGAGCCCAGAGAAATCCATAGTCTCAGGCCTCACAGACAACCGGGGTCAGATCTCAGGGGCTTGTGCACTCATGACCTGGAGACACTGTGGTGTGCACACAGCACAGGGAGACAGAAGTGAGCAAAACCCAGGGGCCATTCCTCGGCAGCCAGGCACACGCACTCTAAGACAGTCTGGACCTTCTCCTTCCTACTTTCAAAGCCAGGGATTCAAAGATGTGTTTTCTAAAACTTCAGCAGAGATATCTGAGCAGTGAGTCCTGTGGTCAGACACCAGGTCTGAGGATCAGCTGCCTGGGCCACCTTGGACCCTGAGCCTCAAGGGGGCGAGTGACCCATAGGCCTGAGATGTCCTTCCAAGTTTAAGTGGGTAGGAGATGCTCCCCTACACGGGGCTCCTGTGGGGGGACGTGAGCCTCCTTGCCCTGGAGGACAGGTCCTGGCGAGCCTCCCTCATGGCGGCCAATGAGGAAGCCATTCTAAAGATGAGAGTGTATTCTGAGCTTATGCAGATAATAAGATATTTTAAAACTGATACACCCTACAGCTCTCAATCTATTTTCATGTCCAAGGCACACAGCTTCTACAAATGCTGATAAAAATAAACCTAACCAAAAAATAAATTAAAAAATCCTTTGGACCCATTTGAAAGTAACAAGTGCTACTCAAAACAAGAAGCACATTTTTCTTGAAAGGAAAATACCCGTGAGCGTGTGGACATACCAGGCACACATCTTTCTCCAAGAGGGCAGTCTGGCTACAAACTGACTCTCTCAGTCCTAAGGAAGAATCCTAATCTAAAAAAACTATAATGGCATTTCTACCAAAAATTGTAGAGACATGCATAAACATCCATACTCACACTTTTCGGGTGTCGCAAAGCGGCTTCATGTTGTAGCCTCACTCTCTGAGGCATCATCACATCGTCCTGCAGGAGAGAACACACTTGAAACTCCAGGAAGCAACTCTGACAAACAAGCAAGAAGACAGACAGCCTGATGGCAAAGCAGGCAGGAGACCAGAACAGGCATGCAGACACTGCCCAGTGACCCATGACCCTGTCAGTCATCCGGGAAACTCAACTGCCCAGGACGCAGGGGGGCACGAGTGAGAAGCTGGACAATTCCAGTAAGAACCGCTCAGCTGGCGGGAATGAGGCTCTGAGGAAGACAGTGGGGCGTGTCCAGCAAGATGGAGACTCTGATCCCCGAGAGCCAGTAACTTAACTTACCCCATGGGCAGAAAAAGGCTTACACATATGCACCAGAGAGAGGTAGAGAAACGTTCACCACAGTGTTGTTCAAAATGGGGAACAGCTTGATGTTCACAGAGACCGGCAAAGGTAAGCAAATCGTGTGCGTCTCTATAGTCAAATACCATTGCAGTCTGAGAGTGAACAATAGCTACACACACATAAGTGAATTTCACAGGTATAATGCCGAGGGAAAGAGGCGAGACAACAGAATAAATATAGTATTACTCCATTTATTTAAAATCAAAAATCAAGCAAAATTAACCTGATTATTTAAGATACACACATACATATAATATGAACTACCATAAAGAAAGCAAGAAAATTAGAATCCCAAAGTCAGAATAGTGGTGACTTTGTAGGGAGGGGATCAGGGTATAACTCTTAAGTATTAGCAATGCAGTTACTTGCTGGGAGGTAAACACATGTGTATTTAC
The DNA here is from genome assembly GCA_006408695.1 of Aepyceros melampus. NCBI lineage: Eukaryota > Metazoa > Chordata > Mammalia > Artiodactyla > Bovidae > Aepyceros > Aepyceros melampus. Next base: position 134,725 of record SJXQ01002965.1, on the reverse strand, counting down.
TTCCTAATTAATCTTTAAAGTGTACATGTATGTTCTGTGTATTTTTCTATAGGTATGTTTCATCTCACAATTTTAAAACTGCCTTAAAATTGATAAAAATTCAAATATGGTATCAATATGCCCAATAGAAGAGCTAAAAATAATGTCATTGGGAGGATATTTATCTTTAAAGTGAGCAATGAGATAAACTAAAAGACCTGTATTTGTGTCTCTCATTTTTTCAACATGGCCTCATGAGCTAATGTGCTAATCAAATGAACTGCAGATGAAGTAAGCTGAGAGGAAGCTTATGGCTAAAGTGAGGAGGAGGGGAAGGAGGTGATGAAAGAGGAGGTGGGGGGAAGTAGAGGGGGAGGGGAGGAG
>SJXQ01002965.1:38459-134160 GCA_006408695.1 Aepyceros melampus | reverse complement strand
AGGGCAGGGACCCCTCCAGGCACAGTGGCGCCCTCAGCAGGCAGGAACAGAAACACAGGGAGGAAGCTGTCAGAACAGGAGTGGAGGAGTTGTCTATTCCAGGCCGGAATCCTTCCCTGGCTCCCATCAGGACCACACTTGTGGGCATGTGCGTGGTCAACCACAGCTGGGAATCTTAAAAAGGAAAACCAGGGGGGCTTCCCTGGCTGCTCAGATAGTAAAAAGGAAAACAAGGAAAACTGAAGTGGTGGTTGGGGTAGGGGTGGGGGATGGGGTGAGCGATGTAAGGAGAATAAAAAGAAATTATGCTAGAGCTCAGCCTATTTCTCTCCCACAAAGGGTATAGCAAGGCAGCAGAGCAGAGACAAAAGAGGGAAATTTCCTTGAAAGGGGAGGTCTATTGATCAAATTCCTGAAAAGTGACCCTGTGTCTGGTGGCCTCATGCCGAATCCTAGAAATTCTGAGGGTTTCCTAAACCAGCCCCCACTCCTGGTTACAAGTGGGAAGGTGCACGGGTCAGCACAGGACTAGGCGAGTGTTTCAAAGTGAAAGTAGGGAGGGTTGAGGAAGCCACAGTCAGAGTCAGGGTCAGGGTCAGGGCTGGCCTCTGCCCACAGCATGACCTCCCCTGGGACCTTAGCAGCACCACACACGCAAGCCCCACTTCCTCCAAACTCAGGTGAGAACCCCGGGAACAGCACCACAAGCCTCTGGCCAGTTCCCATACATACTCAATGACACCAAGACATCCACTGCAATGGGTATCGTGTGTGAACCGGCTCAGCTGTTGTATTTGGCTGGACCTCAAAAATATTTGCCGAGTAAATGAAGTGTCTGTTCAGGGCGGAATTGTATTTTCAATTCACCTCACCATTTACACAACATTCTTTTTTGTGTGTGTGCTATTTATCACCATCTTCTACAGCTGGAGGAGAGCAGCTAGTATTATCCCCATTTTTTGCCAAGGAAACCAAGGTTTGGAATCTCTACAGAACCCATTCAAGATCTCATAGCAATTACATGTCAGGATTAAAATTTGAATGCAGGTCCAGTTTTACAGCTAAAGGATTAACACAAAAAGCAAAATTGCCCAAAAAGTCTTAGCTCTCAAGAACATTCTAATACAGTCTTCTATCACCTCTGCTGCTAGGTGTCTGAATAAAGTGAACATCTGCAAGTACAAGGAGAATACAGGAGACATTTAACACACCCCTGACCCTAAGCTGAGAAGGTCAAGGATGAACACAATGAGTAAACATTCAAGTCAAAAAGTGATAGCGTAACAGGGTAACAGACTGTCTCAGCTGCACAGTGACTGCAGATTATAGATAAGCTCCTTGCTCTCCCAAGACCATTTTGAAAGAGGAAAAACTTGCTGAAAGATGGGAGCATGAAAAGATCTTTATTATACATGGAAAGTGATGTGATATTTTAATAACAAGCCCAGATTTGTTTCTGCTGTGATCCCACTGCCTTTCATCGATGTCCATCCCAGGGAGGGGGCCCGTTCTGGTCAAGATCACTGTGCTCACAGCTGGTACCCAATACCAGGAGCTGGTTTTAATAAAAGTCAGCTGGTATCTGCAATGCAAACAGGAGGGAGCCTACAGGATGGATATAAAAGGTCATCAAGCATGAACTACAAAAACCCAGAGTCTGCATGTCCTGATCCCAAGGTGTATCTGGAAACAGATTTTCCCTACCACAGGAGGGAAGGGTTCAAAACCTCCAGATTTATTTGCCGAAAGTGTGCAAGATTTCTTGATGATTACCAGGTAAGAAATGTTCTTGGCAGCCAAGGGAAAAGAATTTTAATGTATTATAAAAATAACACTAATTCAAGATGAAATACTGTTCCCTTTCTGACCATAAGAATGTTGGGTAGAGAAAAACTAATCTGGTCAAAGAATTTGAGTTAAAAGAAACCTGCGCCTTTGAGTTTAGTAGCTTCTGATAGAGGGTGATCCTGAGGGAGCAAGGCTGTGGACCCCCAGGGATGACCAACTCCCAGGATGGGTGAGGGGCAGGAGGAACCACTTGCAGATGAAGGAAATAACAGCCTTCAGTCAAGAAGATCTGTGAAGAAAGCAAGGTCGATGTGGTCTCTGTTAAGTCTCCCTATGCTTGACTTTTGGACAAGATTTGAAGACACAGGTAGCAATTCCCTGGTCACACCTCAACCTCAGGACGCACATTTCACGCAGAGGACCCTGAAGGGCAGGGAAGAGAGCAGAGGAAGCCCCACCCGCACGCCGAGAGCCGATTTCCAAAGCACAGCATCGGGGCTCACGCACATGACTCACTTACATTTTCCCAAAGCCTGAGACACTGAGGGGAAGCGAGTCTGCTTGACAGAAGCTGTCTTCTGTGATTTGCTACTTAGCCTGAGTAACTAAGTCATGGCAGGGCAGGACCCCCACGCAGGTCAAAATGCCTCCACATCCAGTTGCAGAAATGACGGGCTAATGGCACACACACAATTCCCAAAGATACTGAGAGTCTTAAACAGAGAGTTAACAAGGTAGCTCACTACCTCGAGCCCAAATCTCTGAGAATCATCAGCCGAGAGAGGAAGCAAGCCACCTCTGCCTGCAAGTCCTTGCTGATCTGTAAGAAACAGCTAAACTCTGAGCCATGGTTCTGGCAACCCTGCGAGGCTGCAGGGAATGGAGATCAGAGCCAGGGGTCTGCTGAAGACTGGGAGTCGGGGCGGGGCCTGCTATTCAACCCAGAACAGTTCTGAGCTCAGGCCAAGGCAGGTTACCTCCTCAAAAGGTGAATGGGATATGTAGCCTAAAAGAGCCCAGAAGCCTCAAAACAGGGTAACAAGGGTCCCAGGATGGTGGTTCTCCCAAGCACCTGGAAGAAGCAGAGGAAAATCTCTGAGGGAAAAAACTTTCATCCACGGCCTCAAATTAACTCCACAGAGAAGTATTCAAGTACAATGACCAATACACAAAGACAACTGGACATGTAGTAAAAACACACAAAAGAACAGATAATAAAAGACTTCGCAAGGCAACCATTAAGAAAATAATTTTAAAAGAGTTAAAAATCAATAATTTATTATAAATAGTACACTAGAAAATATCTATTTCATTTTTTAAAAAGGGAAGCAGTAAATAAAGAACAGAGGAACAAATATGAGTCATAGAAAATAGAAAAGAAAATAAATAGCAAAATGGCAGACATAAATCCCATTGTAAAAAACTTAAATATGTGAATAAATTCAAAATTCTAATCAAAGGTAAAAGTTGTCAAACTGCAATAAAACACACACACACACACACAAAACAAAAACAAGTTCTACCTATAAGCTATTTACAAGAGACAAAAATTCAGGTTCAAAGACACAAATAGATTAAAGTAAAAGAATGGAAAAAGATACACCAAGCAAACTATAACCATAAGAGAGATGTAGTTTTACTAACACGAATCAGAACAGACTTTAAAACAAAGAACATTAAAAGAAACTGAGAGAGACATTAAACACTGACAGAATGGTCAATCCATCAGAAAGATAAAACAATTATAAATAGGCATGTATCTAACAACAGTGGTACAAAAAGAAACAAAAATGAATGGTATTGAAGAGAAAAATAGATAATTCAACAATAAGAGTTAGCGACTTCAATAACCCACCATCAAGAATGGACAGAACAAACTCAAAAGACTTCTACCATATGTAAAATAGATAGCCGATGGGAATTTGCTGTATGGCTCAGGAAACTCAAACAGGGGCTCTGTATCAACCTGGGGGGGTGGGGTGGGGAGGGAGATGGGAGGGAGGTTCGAAAGGGAGGGGGTATATGTATACCTATGTCTGATTCATGTTTGACAGAAAACAAAATTCGTAAAGCAATTATCTTTCAATAAAAAATAAATATATTAAAAAAAGAATGGACAGAATAACTTGACAAAATAGTGCAGCTACAGATGATATGAGCACCACCAAAAACAACATCAACCAGCTGACTTCTCTCTATGGACACCCACCCATAACATCAACTTGCTGACATCTACCTATGGAACTCCCACCCAATAACAACAGACTGCATGCTGCTGCTGCTAAGTCGCTTCAGTCGTGTCCGACTCTGTGCGACCCCATAGACGGCAGCCCACCAGGCTCCCCCGTCCCTGGGATTCTCCAGGCAAGAACACTGGAGTGGGCTGCCATTTCCTTCTCTAATGCATGAAAGTGAAACATGAAAGTGAAGTCGCTCAGTCGTGTCCAACTCTTAGTGACCCCATGGACTGCAGCCTACCAGGCTCCTCCGTCCATGGGATTTTCCAGGCAAGAGTACTGGAGTGGAGTGCCGTTGCCTTCTCCAAACAGACTGTATACTACACCACAAAAAAGGGATTGTAAAATTTTAAAGATCAGATCCCCTGGAGAAGGGATAGGATACCCACTCCAGTATTCTTGGGCTTCCCTGGTGGCTGAGTTGGTAAAGAACCTGCCTGCAATAAGGGAGACCTGGGTTTGACTCCTGGGTTGGAAAGATCCCCTGGAGGAGGGCATGGCAACCCACTCCAGAATTCTTGCCTGGAGAATCCCATGGACAGAGGAACCTGGTGGGCTGTAGTCCATAGGGTTGCAAAGAGTCAGAAATGACTGAGCAACTAGCCACAGCACACAAAAGCACATAAAGGGTGTTCTCTGACCACACAAAATTGTTAGAATTCAAAAACAGGATTTGGGGAAATCTACTACCGATATATGGATATAAATAATGTACTTCTAAATAGGCAATGGGTTAAAGAAGAAATCACAAAGGAAATTAGAAACTACTCTGAGGTATTTGAATGAAAATGAAAATAGGACACAATACAAAACAGCTATAGCAATTCTTGGAGAAAATTTTATAGCTGTTAATGCCTAAAGTAACAAAGAAAGATCTTAGGAACCAACCATACACACACACACACACACAAAGCAAACTCAACCAAAAGTAAGCAGAAGGAAGACAAAGATTATGGCAGGAATCAATGAAGCAAAAAAAAAAAAAAAAAGAAAAACAGAAAATTAATTAAAACAATGGTTGATCTTTTGAAAACATCAACAAATGTATCAAACCTTTAGCTAGACTGGAGATGAACAAGCTTTTTCTGTAATGGGTCAGATAGTAAATATTTTCGCTTTTCTGCCACATATGGGTTCTGTCAATATTCTTTTTTGTTGTTGTCTTGTTTTTACAACACTTTAAAAATATAAAGACCATTTTTAGCTCAGAGGCTATACAAAAACAGGCTGCCAGTGGGTCTGGCCTATGAGCTGCTGTCTGTAGACTCCTGAGCTAGACAGACCAAGAAAAACAGAAGACACAAATACCTGATTCAGGAGTGAAAAAATAAGACAGCAGTTCTGACTTCACAAAGTTAAAAGGACTATGAGAGAGTACTATAAGTAACATGCCAACAATTTAGACAGTTTAAATGAAATGAACACATTTCTGGAAAGACATGAATTACTAAAACTGACTGAAAAATAGAGACTCTGAATAGATCTATACAAGAAGTAAAAAAAAAAAAAAAACTAGTAATTTGAAATCTCCACACAAAAAAGTCCAAACTCAGATGGTGAATTCTATAAACATTCAAAAAATAAAGAACATCCCACCTTTACAAAGTCTCCCAGAAAAATGAAGAGGAAGCATCACTTCCCAGCTCATTCTTTGAGGCTCATATTACTTGATACTGAAGAAAATAACATCACAAGAAAAGTACAGAACAATATCCCACATGGATACAGATAAAAAAGTTCTTGACAAAACATCAGCAACATATAAAAAGGATTATACACTATAATCAGGTGGGATTTATCCCAGAAATGCAAGGTTGCTTTGCTATCTGAGAGCCAGTTGATGTCACAGATCATATTGAAAGAAAAAAAAGAAGAATCACTACATGATGATCTCAGTAAATACATAGAGGCATTTCATAAAATCTAATGGTCATTCATGGACTTCCCTGATAGCTCAGTTGGTAAAGAATCTGCAATTCAGGAGACACTGGTTTGACTCCTGGGTCAGGAAGATCCGCTAGAGAAGGGATAGGCTACCCACTCCAGTATTCTTGGGCTTCCCTGGTGGCTCAGCTGGTAAAGAATCTGCCCGCAATGTGGGAGACCTGGGTTTGATCCCTGGGTTGGGAAGATCCCTTGGAGAAGGGAGCTACCCACTGCAGTATTCTGGCCTGGACTCCGGCATTCTGGCCTGGAGAATTCCATGGGGTCCCAGAGAGTCAGACATTACTTAGTGACTTCCACTTTCACTTTTCATTCATGATAAAAATTCTTGACAAAGTAGGAAGAAAGGAACTTTCTCAACCCAATAAAACTCACCTACAAAACCCCTGCAGCCACATTTTAATGGTGAGTGATGGAATGCTTTCCCCGAGGCTGGAAACAGGGAAGATATCTGCTCCTGTGACTTCTGTATTGAGGTCTGGTCAGTGCAATCAGGCAAGAAAGAGATATAAAAGGCATCCAGATTGGAAAGAGAAAAATGCCTCCATTTGCAGACAATAAGATTTTGTATTTAGAAAACTCTAAGAGATCAAAAACTACTAGATCTAAAAACTACTAGAATTAACAAACAAGTTCAGCAAGGTCACGTAATATAAGATCAAGATACAAAAATCAATATTATTTCTATATATTGGCATTGAACAAACCCAAAATAAAATTAAGAAAATAATACATTCACAATAGCATCAAAAGGACAAAATATTGAAGTATAAATTTAACAAAGGAAGTATAAGATTTGTATGGTAAAAACTACAGAACACTGCTGAAAGAAATAAAAGACCTAAATAAACAAACCAGACATCTCATGTTTATGGATTAGAAGACTCAATTCCTCAGCAAAGCAATTCTCCCCAAATTGACCTATAGACTCAATAGAATTGAAATCGAAATCTCAACTTGCTTCTTTTGTAAAAATGACAAGATGTCCCTAAAATACATTTGGAATATAAAAGATCCAGAATGGAAAAAATGTTGAAAAAGGAAGAAATATTATAGATGGAGGGCTTACAGTTTCTGACTTTTTAAAAAATTGGAATATAATTGCTTTACCACAATTGTGTTAGCTTCTGCACATTTTCTGACTTTGAAACTCACTACTGGAAAGCTACAGTGGTGGCCTAAAGATAAACATAGAGATCAGTAAAAGCATAACTGAGAATAGAGAAAGACCTTGGCAGTTATGGTTGATTCAGGGCAGTTCAACAGGAATAAAACAGTCTTTTCAACAAACTGCTAGGACAAGTGGATTACCACAGGGAAAAGGTAAATAAGACCCTACCCACACACAAAAATTAACTCAAAATAGACCACAGACTTGAATGTAAGAGCTAAAACTAAAAAAATCTTCAGGAAAAAACTTAGGAATAAATGTTAGTTATTTTGAATTAAGCAAAGAATTATTAGATATGACAACAAAAGCACAAATAATGAAAAAGAATTGACAAACTGGGCTTCTTCAAAAGTTAAAAATTTTGTGTTTTAATTTAGGTCCATCCTAAAGGGACCAATCCTAGGTGTTCACTGGAAGGACTGATGTTGAAGCTGAAACTCCAATACTTTGGCCACCTGATGTGATGGGCTGACTCATTTGAAAAGACCCTGATGCTGGGAAAGATTGAAGGTAGGAGGAGAAGAGGATGACAGAGGATGAGATGGTTGGATGGCATCACCGACTCAATGGACATGAGTTTGGGTGAACTCCGGGAGTCGGTGATGGACACGGAGGCCTGGCGTGCTGCAGTCCATGGGGTCGCAAAGAGTCGGATACGACTGAGCAACTGAACTGAACTGAATTTAGGTATAAATTTATCAAGAAAGTAAAAAGACTACCATAGACTGGGATAAAACATTTGCAAATTCTATATCCAGCACTAACCAGTATCACTCTAAAGATACGACCTCCTTCCTGACATTTAAGATCTTTTGGTCGACTTGCAGAGGTGAGCGTTACTGCATTTAGTTGAAGGAGAGATCCTGAATGGAAGTCCTGTGAGTGATGACCACAGAGGGACGATGACCACAGTGGGATGGAGCTCCCAGCGCCAGGAGAGCAGTTAAAATGGAGGGAAACAGAAATGACACTTTTCTGAAGCATTTCCACCCAATCCCAGTACACCTTTTCTGTCTCAGGGTATCCTATATTTCTTAACAGTGAAAGGTTTCAGCTCTCTCTTTGAGACTGTGAAGGGAGATAAGAATGCCTATTATTATGATTTCTATTTAACAATTCACTGGAGACTTGAGTCCAAAAAAAGAAATAAAAGATACAAGGCTTGGGATTTCCTTGGTGGTCCAGTGTGTAAGACTCTGAGCTCCCAGTGCAAGGGGGCCCAGGTTTGATCCCTGATCAGGGAATTAGATCCCATATGCCACAACTAAGAGTTTGGGTGCTAAACTCTTAAAGATCCTGTGTGCTGCAACTAAGACCCAGCACAGCCAAATAAATAAGTATTAAAAATAGAAGTTACAAGGCTTAGTAGAAAGAGGAAAAATGACTGCTTACATAAACAACTCAAAATAATCAGAGAAATATTAGAATTAAAAATGAATTTAATAAGGCTTCTGGATACAAGATCAATAAATAATTTCTTTATGTGTATAATGATGCCTCTTACAATAGTATCAAGAAAGGTCAAATAATTCTCATATATTGTTGGTGAGAATGTAAAGTGGTATAGTCACTTTGGAAAACATTATGGTAGTTCCTCAAAATGTTAAACACAGAGTTACCATATGACCCAACAATTCCACTCCAGGAAGAACTGAAAACACCTAGCCACACAAAAACTTGTACAGGAATGTTTATAGCAGCATTATTTATAACAGTCAAAAAGTGGAAACAACCCAAATGTTCAACTAGCAAACAGATAAAGTGTATATTCACACAAAGGACTGCTATGCACCAATAAAGAGAAATGTAGTACTGACACATGCTATAACATGATGAACCTTGAAAACATCACGCCAAGTGAAAGACGCCATTCACAGAGACCACATAATGTAGATTCCATTTATATGAAATGTCCAGAACAGGCAAATCCATAGAGACAGAAAGGAGGCTAGTGGCTGCCCACAGATGGGAGCTGGGGGAATGAGGGGTGATCACTAATAGGTACGGGGTTTAATTTTGTGGTGATGGAAAAAATCTAAAATTAGATTGTGGTGACAGTTGCACAACACTGTGAATATACCAAAACCCGCTGGATTGTACACTTTAAACGGGTGGATTTTATGTGAACTGCATTTCAAGAGAGCTGATAAAAATGGTTTTTTTTAATCAAATATCAAGGAATTAATTTAACAAAGGACTGTAAGCCCTCTGTATGAAAACTACTCAAGGCTACTGAGATAAATTAAAGAAGATCTAAATAAATCAACAAACATATAGTCATTGTTAGGAAAACTATTGTAAAGAAGCTGTTCTCACCTAATTGATCTATTGATTCAATATAATCCAATCAAAAGCCTCAAAGCGGATTTTGTGAAAATGAACAAAATTACTCTAACATCTATCAAAAATGCAAAAAGATTTTAAAAAAAACAGCCTAACTACTACACAGATGAACAAGAGACCGTATAGCATGAATCAGATGTTCTATAGAGCTACACCAGGTATCACAGACAAAAGGACAGATTGACAGCCCAACTAGACAGAACACAGAGGCCAGAAACAGGCCACACTCACATTCATGCTGGGCTAAAGTCAGCTCACAGGGCTGCAAGGAAGGATACAAATCAGCCAGGATATCTGTTCATTGGAGGGAGTGCAAACTGACCAGCCAACATGGGAACCTGGCAGCATCCAGCAAAACTGAGCATAGGCACCGAGGACATCCCAGTCCCATCCCTACATGTGCATTTGTAGGTGTGACAAGAGATAAGCACAGGGATTTCTTGGCAGCAGTGCTCAAACACCCCAATGTCCAAACAGCAGAATGGGTACACTGGGCATATTCCTATCATGGAATACTACATAGCAATGAAAAGGAGTGGCTTCTGTTTCACAAAATAACGTGAACTAGTCTCTAAAATGTAACGTTGTGTGGGACAAGGCAGGCACAGAACACACGAGGAATCACGTAAGGGTCAAAATGACTAACTTAGGGTGTTAGCATCCCAGCTGACCTGTGGAGAAGAGGAGGGGAATTACTGACAAGGAACAGGAGGGCACGTGTGACACCGGCCATGTTCCATTCCCAGGCTGGGCCACTGGCTGCCCTGGAGTGTTCGCTTCCTCAAGACTCAACAGACTGCACTTATGATCTGTGCTGTGTTTATATGGTAAACAGAAATAAGCAAAATCAATTTCAAGTGGGGTTTACACCAAAATAGAAAAGGTTTAAAAAAAAGCATCTGGAACATTAAAGAATAACTTCAGGGCCTTCAAGTAAGAGAAAATAACTCATGAAGAAGACAAAAAGCATTGACCATAAAGGAAAAGATCACTAAATCCAACTCCTTAAATTCTATTCATCAATAGACAGCTTTCAGAGAGTGAAAAGACAAGCCACAGAGTGGGAGAAGCCAGACATGGAAGATTATACACGATTCCACTTATAAAATCTCCCAAACAGGCAGGGCAATATTTAGCTTTGGGGAGGACGAAGAAGGTAACTGTGAAAGGGCAAGAAAGGTGCTGCTGAGGTGGTTATCTTCTGTGCTAGTTCAGAAATATTTGCCACATGATAATTTACTGAGCTGTACGTTTGCGGTTTATGTTCCTCTCTATGTGTGTTTTTTCCCCCATGATGTACATGATGAAACAAAGAAAAATCTGAACACGACAAGGACTGTCACCAGAATCATTCCTACTTGACATTGCATGAGGGTGTCCCAGCCAGGATAGTTGGCCAAGAACAAAGAAGAAAACCACGTGGACCAGAGAGAAAGAGGCAGAGTCTTTACTCACAGATACCATGGTCACTAAACAGTGAGTTCTTAATCGAAAAAAACCAAAGGCAAAACAAAACCAAGTAAAACAAATAAGGTAATCTATTAATAGTATGTTTATAGCAATAAAACTGGGAGATGAACCATTTCTGTTAGCACCAAAACACATAAAATACTTGGGAAGTATTTTGTTAAATTTATGCAAGACCTGTATATCGAAAACTACAAAATATTTCTGAGAGAAACTTAAGAAGGCCCAAATAAATCGGCAGATATACCATGTATATAGATTAGAAGATTCAATATTAAGATTCCCAAACAAAACTATATATTCAATGCAATTTCAATAAAAAATCCAAGCAGACTTGACAAGCTGATTCTAAAATTTTGCAGAAATCCCGAAAGAGCTAAAGAGATTTGAAACAATTTTGAAAAGGAAGAACAAAGTTGGAGGATTTACGATACCTGATTTTTTTTTCAATAAAATGACACTGTAGCTTTATCACTACAGCTGCTACAGGGTTGAAAGAGACACATGTACCCCAATATTCTTTGCAGCACTTTTTACAATTGCTAGGACATGGAAGCAACCTAGACTCTGCTGTCCTTGGGATTCTCCAGCATGATCACTAAGCACCCAAATAAATGTTCAACATATTTAGTCATCAGAGAAATGCAAGCTAAAACAGTGAGACAGAAAACACGTACACTACAAGGGCTCAAATTTAAAATACAGACAATTCCAAGTGTTGGAAGAACATGAAACTACTGGAAGTCTCACAAATTGCTGATGGGAGTGTAAAATGATTCAGTCTCTTTGTAAGATAGTTTTGAAGTTCCTCACAAAGTTAAATGTACATGTATTGTATCATCCAGCAATCTATCTCTAGATATTCACCCATGAGAAATGAGCACATATGTTCATGATAAGACCTGTACACAAACTTTCATAGCATCTTCACTCATATAGCCAAATACAGGAAGCCACCTAAATGTCCATCAATGGATGACTATAATAGATAAACAATTTGTGGTTTATCCATGCATTACGAGACACTAGTCAGCAATAAAAAGACTGAATTATTGGTATGAGAAACAATATTGATAAATATCAAAAACATATGCTGAGCCAACAAAGGCCAACCACGAGAGTACATATTGTATGATTCAATTTACATTAAGTTCTAGAAGAAGAAAAAAACCCTAATGTACTGAAAGGACAGATAATATAATTAGATCACTAACCTAAAGAAATTACATTTGCGGTTGCTTCAAGGCATGGGAGAATGACTGCAAAGAGGCATGAGGAAACTTTTTATGGCAATGGAAACATCCTAAATTTGACTAAGTTGGCTTTCAGATGTGTGCATACACTTGTCAAACTCATGGAATGTACACTTAAATTAGTGTACTTTAGTATATGTAAGTACTATTCCAGTAATACTGATTCTTAAGGTAAGTGAGTGAAAGTCGCTCAGTCATGTCCAACTCTGTGTGACCCCAAGGACTATACAGTCCATGGCATTCTCTAGGCCAGAATATTAGAGTGGATAGCCTTTCCTTTCTCCAGGGGATGTTCCCAACCCAGGGATCTGAACCTAGGTCTCCCGCATTGCAGGCCAATTCTTTACCAGCTGAGCCCCAAGGGAAGCCCTTTTAAAGTATAATGTCTCTAACAAAGTACACTCAGCGTTGGGCTTCCGGTGCAAGATGGTGGAGTGGAGGATGAGCGCTTACCTCCTGTGACAGCACGGAGACTGCGACTCTAATGCAATGCACAACCATCGACAGGAGGCTGCTGGGGCCCTCCAAAAAGAGCACTCAGTGTTTAGGAAACAATTAATTTGAGTTCATTCCATGATGCTTTTTGAAAATATTATAATTCTGGGCTTATAATTCAAGCTCCACAGCAGGAATCCTAGAAATGCTCAGTATTATATATTACACAATATCATCATCCTCTGAACATACTATTTTCACCATTCTAAGTTCCATTCTAGTCTCTATCTATATGCATATATAATTTTTCAACAGCTATAATTATAGCATAAGAAAAACACAAAAATAACTTAGAATCAAACATGCAATTTTACTATATACACAAAATTCAAGTTGTGCGTTTCCCTCTGCTGACAGCGCTCCCAATAGAACCCAAAACCTAAGTGCTGCCAATGCCCCTGCCACTGCTTCTTGCTCTGTCCTGGGTGGGTGGAGGAAGGAATTCCCTTAGAATCCCCTCCGACCAGCAGGAGATTGGCAGGAAGGCGGGCAGAGGGAGTCTGGAGGGGGAGGGCACGCCTGACACTGTCCGTGGTCCTGGTCCGCCCAGAGCACACGCATGCAGAGTAGACCTCGTCATCTCTGGGGTGGAATCCACACCATCTTTCCTTACAATTCTGCCACTTCTCCGCAAGTCCACCCTGGGGGTAGGCTCTGCAGGGCAGGAACTTGGAATTTAGTGCCCACTGGGCCCAGGACACTACTGCAGGAGGCAGAGAGGCCTCTGCTTTCACAGTGCCCGCAGTTTGGTAAGACAGAGAGGGACAGTGAAACTGGCAGTAAGGGCCAGACACAGCAATGGACAAGATGCCCACTCAGACCTCAGGAGCCCAGTGGATGAAGCGCCTGGGGCAACATGGTCCAGCACCGACTGTGCTGGGAATAGAAACACACATGCCGCCTGGGCTGGGTACAGAAGAGCTTCTGCGGAGCTCCTTAAAGCCAAGTCTGCTGAGCAGACCTGGGCCTGAGCCCCTGCAGCAACGGGCCCCAAATCTGCGTTTCTGACAGGCTCTCTCCCTGGCCAGTGGGTTTTGGAACCAGTGCTGGGGAGGAGCAGCCCAACAAATACCTGGGTCACTTCCCTTCCCCAAGCCTTAAAATGAAAACACTCTGCACAAATAAAAAATATCTCAAAAGCTCACTAGTGTCTGAAGCATCTTCTCTTTGAAAACACCAAGTTCTGTGGCACTTGGCAAGAACTATAGCTTTCCAAGCACAACAGGTTATGATGCCGACAAAACAAGAATATGTAGGGCGCCGAGTGGCTGATGTTGAGGAAGTGTGGGTAGCAAGGGTGCCAAGATTCCTCAGGTCTTTCTTCAACTCTTTTCTGTCTTTCCTCTGTTCAAGAAAAACCCTTCTGAACAGGAGTGTTAAGAGTAAGGACTATCTCTTCTTTCAACGAACAGAAGTAGAAGACTCTACACACGTGGATCTTCACTGATTTGCAGCTGCCACCAAATAAGGGGTCACCCCTTCCTCCCCCCTCAATAAACCAAGGGCCCAATCTACTTCCCAGGGGTACTGCTTGAGCTTCCTGGAAAACAGCCATCACTAAAGCACATGGCCCTGCTCCTGAGCTAACTACTACCCTTCAGGTCTTAGGTCCACACAAGTCCGTAATTTTTCTCTAAGGAAAGAAGAGGCAAAGCGGAGCAGAAAGGAAAGTGAGTGGTGTGTTTAGATGTTTATAATTGAGCTGAACTTCAGTGATTTTCAAATCAAAGTATAACTTTAAAACATGGCAGAAGTATCTTTGACGTGAAAACCACTGAAGTTCAGCTCAATTATAAACATATTCACATGAAAACACACAACCTCCTCTACACCAGCAGCTATAAGACAGGGGAGAGGACTCAGGGACAGCGAGATGCCAAGAGACAGTAGCTGGAGGGTCCCTAGCACCTCATGCTCTGGCTCTTCTCGGCCTGACTGCCCCTCTTCTGGGGCTTCCAAGCAACGTGTCTTCCGCTTGGGGTTGAGGGCAGCAACCCTTACCTGTGGAGCTGAAATTCCCAGGTGGCATACCTGGGAAAGCAGCAGCCTCCACCTGTTCCAGACCTGAATGCACAACATTTCTCAACTGTTTTCTAACGTTGTAGCAGAGTCTCTCAAACTGATAACAATATTCTTTTCTGAATGATCCCGTACTAAAATTGAAGTCAAACAGAAAAATCAGGTGGTCACAGGGAACTATATTCAATATTCTGTGATAAACCATCATGGAAAAGAATATGAAAAAGAATATATATATAAATATACAGTTACTTTGCTGTATAGTAGAAATTAATACGACACTGTAAATCAACTATACTTTAGTAAATTTTTTTTAACAGTAAGGTGGTATGTGTTGTAGAGACAGGAGAAACAAACCTCCTCACTCTGTTGGGAACATCTGCATTTAATAAGTTCCTGGCAAGGATGCCATTCCAAATATAGTGAAAATAACATTATTCAGTAGCCCTGTGGTAACCACCATGCCCTGTGGTCAAAAGCGTTGCTCTCAAGAAACCTCAGAGTAAAGTGCGTGGCCTCGTGTTCCACTCCCAGGAGGTACGTGGCGGGAGGCAGTCAGTCCTCTCCCTTCTGTGTCCACATTCCTCCTCCTCCCCACAAGCACAGGGAAGAACCAGGGAAATAGAAATACAAACCACTAATACCCACACCAGCCAATATTTCCACTTACCAGAAGTTTGGAAAAAATGTTTAACGGCAAAAGAGGCTGAAATCACTTTTCCAGTCACCTGTAAATCAGTTATTTAAAAGACCCCTCTTCCCCCAACCAGATTCTGTACGCCAGTTCCTTCTCTGATCCTATAAATTTAAAAAGCCAGACTGCAGTGGGCATGGCACAGGGAGGACTCAGCTTGGCCCAGGGCCCCCCTGTCCCACATCTCCTTTTAGACCCAAAGGTGAACGGGGTGGGGGAAGGTTGGCACAGAGCCGAGAACATGAGGGTCCAGGACAGTCTCTCCTGGAACACAATGGCCAGCCCAGAGTGCAACAAAGGCCACAACTGCACAGGAACTCGCAGGTAGAGTAGCTAGCAGCCCCAGGACCGACCACAAGCTCCAGGAGCCTGCAGAGCCGTGGATGCCCTGGGGAGGGCCATTGTGCCCAGGCACACCAGGAAGGTCTGCAGGGCTGCTGGGAGGATTAGGGAAAAGGGACACCAAATGATTAAGCTTCTCTTCACCCCTGAGGCTGGGAGAGAGCTGGGTTTTGAATTGGCCAGAAACATAGGACACCTGGGAACAGGTCTCTTCCAGACCCAGCAGAGACTACCCACCCGTGGACAGAAGGGCTCGGTCCCAGGAGTGGAGGCCCCACACCTCCTGGTTCACCTGCTGCCATGGTCCCTGGACCATGTGGTCCGGCCTCCAACGGAGCAGAGAGCCATAAACAACCATGAATGAACCTGAGAGGACCCAGGACACAAAACAAAGTGGCGGTCCTCAAGAGCTGCTGGAGGAGAAACCAAAAAAGAAGAGCTCTCAAAGGTGCCCTAGGACGCGGAGGAATAGAGAGTGTACATCTGCCTTCTAACAGCAAAGGCGAAAACAAAACGGGTGGTCGCAGCTCACAACTGAGTAAATGAACCGGAGGGTCAAACTGTAAAATGCAAAGTTACAGAGAAACAGAAATCAAGAGGGAAATGAGCAAATGATAAGACCCAGCATTCAAACACCAGAAGCCAAAGGAAGAAACAAGGTACAAGGAAGGAATTAACAGCCAACACAGAAAATTTCATTTCATCTGAAAAAAACCTTGAGTCTGCATTTCAAAAGAGCTCACCACATTCCAGAAATGATTCCTGACACACAGAGAAAAATGTCCCAATTCCACAAAGACGGAAAAAAACCTTACAACTCTTCGGTAACAACCATATCTTAAAAACCAACAAATTCCAACTGATACAGAAAAAGCATGTGACAAAATCCAACACCTGTCCACAGGATAAAAATTCTGAGCACGTTAGGAATGGAAGACAACACACTACGTGAAAGGTTGGTGCTTCCTCCCAGTTCGGAGAGGGTGAGGATGTCTGCTCCACACACAGAAGTTCCAGCCAGAGCAGTAAGGCAAGAAGGCAAATAAAAGGGCCTCGAGATCAGAGGAGAAGAAATAAAACTGCCCACCGTTGGCAGATGATGTGACTGTCCATCTAGAAACTCAGGAATCTACTCTAAAAACCTAGAACCAGTGAGTTTTGCAAGATCAACAGATAAGATAATCACATTTCTAGATGCTAACAATGAACACAGAAGTTAGAGATGCTATGTTCATGAACAGGTGCTCCAAAGGAAATGAAATATTTTGGTGCAAATTTAACAAAATATGTACATGATCTGTATTGTGAAAAACCACAAGATGTTGATGAAAGAAATCAAAGATGATGTAAGCAAATGCAAAACATGTGTTTACGAAAGGACACAGACATCCTCTTCTAAGTAGCAGTTTATTTCCTGACGGCAGTGCCCAGGTCACAAAGTGTGGGTCCTCTGTCTGAAGGCTGTAGACAGAGCCCTCATCTCGGGAGATGCCAGGCCTGCTTTGCATGGTTCCCTCTGGGGTGAGTCCCTGTCTCCCTGAGCTTTGTGCTTTGCCTCCCAGGTTTGGAGGGACTGTGCCTGAGGACTTCACCTTCCCATGAGGGGATGGGCATCAACCTCCCGCTCAACCGAAACACTGCTGATGGACACCCTCTGAGACAACTGGGATCTTTGTATGACTCTTTCTTTCCAAGATGAATATCCTTGGACACATCGGGGACTAGGAGTGACACTGAGGTTGCCCCGGGTGGCCCTTCCAACCCACTAGAAAGGTACCACTGGCCCCAGGCAGCAGTCTGTAGGACGGCTCCTAAGAGCACGCTCTCTGAAGGGCTGCACTACAGTGATGGGCGCCAAAAATCCATCTGTAAACACACTCAAGATCGCTCTCCATGGAAATGACAGCCAACGGAATGGCTGGGTTCCAAGATAAGTATACAGAAGTAACTAATTCAATCTAATGTAACCATTTATATTGAACACATAAACCCAAACCCACTAATTCATTTCACAACCGTCTATTAACATCTACTATTTGCCAAGTTCCAGGTGCTTCGGAAACATCAGGGAAAAAACAAGCCCTATCTGTCCGGTGTGGAGCTGGTATTCCACGAGGGAAGGCCAACAAAGACGATAATAGAGGACGCAGTACTGAAGGTGAGAAATGCTGCGTGCAGAACTGAAACGCAGGGGCAGGGGCATCCCAGACCCAGGCAGGTCCCACCACCACGCAGAGTGGTGAGAGCATCACTGAGAAGCCAGAGGGGACGGCGGGCTATGCAAGTACTTGAGAGAAAGACAAAGGGCAGGGCCTGGGGTGGGAGTGGGAGGCACAGAAGCTGCTGCCAGGGGCGGCTGGGGAGGCAGCGACTTCAGGGCCTGAGGTCGCCTGAGCTTTGGCCTTCGCTGTCTCCATCTGTCTGCTGTGTGCCCTGCACCCGCTGAGGCACCTGGCACATCCAGGTACCGATGTGATGAATGAAGGAGCTCTGGGCCAGGAGCAGCATGGGAGCTGGCCTCCAGCTGTGTTACTGCTCCTACTGAAATACGTTCTGAACCCAGACACAGTCACCAGACTGCATCCCAGGAAGCTAACAAGTCAAAATACAACCTCAATGACCCAGCAAAGGGGCCTCGTGAACCCAATCTTCCTGCAGAAATGGTCCACTTGGACCCAGGCTGTGGCCATGCTGCACTGGCATCACTCCTGCACTGAGACAGAGCACACCGGTCACGCTCAAGCCGGGTGCTCACAGCGGACAACCACCATCTTCTCCTAGAAAGCACATGCTCAGCAGGCTGAGGCCCATTTCCCACACCCCCTGCCGAAGGAAGGCCAGGCCACAGGAGAGGTCTCTAGAGGAAGCCCTATGGGCCATCCCACATAGCAGATGCCTTCTTCATTAAGTGACCAGAGGGCTCTGTCAGGGTTGGGGCACAAATCACAGGTACCCAGGGAGGCAATGAGAAGAAGGCAGTGCCCCTTCTGAGATTTCTGGACAGACACTTGGCCTAATACATCACTCAGTTTAAAGGGCATTCTACAAAAGTGCCTGGGAATCTCTGAAAACATCAAAATGAAGAAAGTCAGGGAGGGCCTGCAGAATGTTCCAAATGAGGAGATGAGAGACTCCCAGGTAAAGGCAACATGGATTCTGGGGCCCTTAGGTGTCTGTGAAGGAGGTGGGCACTTGGGTCAGCCCCCTGTTGGCAGGACGTCCTTGCTCTGGGTCAGAGGAGATGTCCTTGTTTGCAGGAAATACACATGGACGGGCTCAGGGATGATGAGGAACGGGTCAGCAATGCTGGCCTTGAAAACAGAGTTTTCTGTACTATCCCTACAACTTTCCTCGTAGTTGGAAAGGGAAGTGGGCAAAAAGATGCAAACACACATCATAAAGAAAGGAAACCCACAGGGCCAATCAACGTGGGGTGATGCCAACCACGGCTCGAGATCAGGGCACACACATCCAAGCACAGTGAGGCTCCAGTCTGCTCCCGCCCGCTGGTCGAGATCTAAGAGCCTGAGGGCACCCAGTGCTGGGGAGGCTCGGGACCCACGGTGACCCGCCGGGGGGACAACATCTCCAGCCTCGTGGCAGCACTACAGCTCCTTTCCTATAGATAAACTGCTCGTTCCCGGAGGCCTGGGCACTCACTTCTGGGTGTGAACCCCAGAGGAACTCTCATATGTGTACAACACGGGGTGCGTCCAAGAACGTCCCCAGCAGCTACGCACAAGGGCAAGAGCGTGGAAACGGCCTGGGTGCCCGTCAGTGGGAGCACGGGTGAATACGCGCAGTGTGTTTGCCCAGTGGAATGTTGTACAGCAGACGAATGAATGAGCTGCAGACAATAGAGAAACAGAACGGAACAGAAAGTCTGGAAATAAACCTACACTGACACGGCCAATTGATTCTCAACAAAGCACCGGGGCAATACAACCGCGAAAAGAAAGTCTCTTCAACACTGGTGCAGCTTAATATCCATATGAAAAAATTAACCCCTGCTTCCTACCACAGGAGACACAGAAATGAACAGAGGTGGATGATGGGTCTAAATATACAAGTAAGAAAACAAGAGAATAACTTCTTTGGGGCAAGCAGAGACTTCTCAGAAAAAAAAAATTCACTATAAAAAGAGAAAGGCTTCCCTGGTGGCTCAGAGGTTAAAGTGTCTGCCTCCAATGCGGGAGACCCGGGTTCGATCCCTGGGTCGGGAAGATCCTCTGGAGAAGGAAATGGCAATCCACTCCAGTATTCTTGCCTGGAGAATCCCATGGACTGAGAAGCCTAGTAGGTTACAGTCCATGGGGTCGCAAAGAGTCGGACACGACTGAGCGACTTCACCACCATCACCACCACATAAAAAGAGAAAAATCAATGATTTGAACTTCATCAAGATTTAAAACTTCTGCTTATCAAAAGCTGCCATTAAAATATGAAAAGGCCAAGTCACATGGGAGAAAATACTCAGGAAGCAGGTATCTGACAAAGGACTTGTATCCAGAATACATACCAAACACTGACAACCAATAAGACAATCCAATTTTTTTTTTTTAATGAGCAAAGATTTCGATATCTCACAAAAGAGGATTTATGAATGGCCCGTAAAGCGATGAGAAGGTGCTCAACATCACTAGCCATCAGGGAATGTACATGAAAGAAATGAGATGCACTTCGACTCTGCTAGAGGGGTTGAAGCCAAGGCTGACTCATCAGTGCTGGGAGAATGTGGAGCAGACAGATGGGCCACACTGCCCCTGGCAGGTCCCTCTACCTGTGGTTCTTCAACCCCGCACCTTTTATCTTCCAAAGAGAAACGGAACACACACCCACAGGAACACTTACATCGGGATGTTTATGGTACTTTTATTAAAATAACCCAAACTAGTAACTGCTTGAACGCTAAACGCAGGTGCTCACACCGCGTGGCCTCTGTCAGGGAGCAGCTCTGGTTGATGCAATCATCGTCTGCTCCGATTCAGCTGTGAGCGATAGGGGTGTGTACGGGTGTCAGAACCCTCACATTGCTCATTTTGTACAACATTTTCACATTTTGATCAAAATGAAAATCTTGCATTTCACTGCATATAAATTCTCCCTCAATTAAAAAGCAAAAACAAAACAGAACGAAATACAATGATATGCAACAATATGGATGGACCTTAACAATATAAGTTTAAAAAGTTCCAGAATATTTTATACAGCCTGGTACCCTTTTTATAAAGTTAAATACAACTAAAATTTTTTAATTGCTTTTTTCTCCAGATTTGCTCAGACACCAAAAAGTTCAGCAGGGAGTGGGGACAGGGCGTTGTGTGGTGGTCGCCAGGAGTGGAAGGCAGTGTAAACAAGGTTGGAGCAGGAGTTAGCACTAGTCTTGGACAGCAGGATTATGGGTGCTGAGTGTTAGCAAAAGAGACACGTGCACAGAAACAAACAAGGAGATGGATGCACAGCCCAGCAACCAGGATGCGTCTTGAACCCAGGGTCAGGGTTCATCCAGTTCTGTGCCTCTGAGACCGGGGGACCTACGGTCACAAAGAGGGAAAGGAATTACCATGGACACTGGAAAGTAAACTAAGATTTCTGCTCAGAACCTACGGGACACCACACAGCTGTCACGAGAAGGAAATGACTGCCTTACACTGCACTTCAGAGAAGGGGAAGGGCTGCAAGTATGGAGCCCAGGGTCCAATTTCAGGTGTCAGAGGTGCAGCACCAGGATGAATCCAGATGCAAAACCACAAAGATCAAAGATCAAAGAAACAGAACAAATAGAAATAGGGAAAAGGAGCCCCAAGGGCAACGGTCAGACAAAAGGGGTGCAGCCCCACCCTGCGCCCCCAGGCCTGGAGGGGCCCAAGGGAAGACTGCCTACAGATAAATGTTCTCAGAGTGCCACTAAAAAGAAAATCTACACATGTGTATACACAACACATACAATTATGGGTTCTTTTTTCACTCACAATCATCATTTGTCATGTTATTAAAAATTCTTTATGAACATTACACTAATTTTCTCATACAGATTGACCACAATTCACTTCACCATTACTCTCCTGTCCAGTATTAACTTGTTTCATTAACTAATTTTCCATTATAATTAATAACACTAAAGCTTCTTTGTACATATATCTTTTTCAGAATTTCAAGGATACCTAGAGTGAAATTCAGGGTCCAGAGCATAAGCCTTTTTAAAGTTCTTAATACAAAATGCAAAATTATGCTGTCAACGCTACCAGTTCACACAGCATTTCCAAACGCTGAGTATCTACATGTTTAGAGAACTTGGTTAATTTTATTTTTAAAAGTAGCACCAAACTAATTCAATTTGTGTTTGATCACAAATGATGTAACATTTTAAAAAATCATTGCTTGCATATCTACCTTTGAGAGTCTCCATTCCTGTCCTTTTCTGTTTATCTACTACTCGTTATTCTTTGTGTTTTCTCACCAACTTGCATGAATTAGTTCTATTAAAGGCTATTAATCTTTTAAGTATTGTATCTGCCAACATCTCCTTAGTTTATCTTCACTTTGTTTATATGCTTCTCTGTTGTGCAATTTTCTGTTTTTATGTAACCCCATTTATCAAAATTCAATCCCCTCAACAGGTGCTACAGCAATTACACAGAAAACAAGTGCCAACGTCAGAGACTGATTGTAACATATTAGAACAATGATTTTAAAGAACTACACTAAAATGCAATATCTCTTAATTACTGAACCAACATACAGTCAGACATTTTAAAGAAAACAGTTACTTACCGCATCCAAGAAGCAAAGGTAAGACCCTGAGCTCTGTGCTACTGCTTGATTTTTAGAATATCCAACTGATAAAAGAGAAAAGGAAAAGCTCTTTTAGAATTCAGTTTTAGTGGATTCTCTTGCATAAAACTTACTGCAATGTACACAGTAGGAAAGCTAGGAACACTCCTCACTGCCAAGTGAAAAATCAGACCAATTTAGGTGAAACTGATGCAGTAAATATAATGATAACAGACAACAGTCCACCCAGTACTAGTATAAAGGCAGAATGTGCTCACAGAAGGAAAATAGAGCCGGCAAACATCTATCCAGCACAGCACTAAGGTAACCCTGGGAGTATTTTTAAAACACAAAATTACAATGTTCCTGTATGGAAGGACTTGAATAGAACTGGCAGAAACACTTTCTCTAAAGCCTCTGCTGATAAAAGTCACGATACAGTTACCAGACAGATGGGGCCACAAACACATGAGAGATCGGCTGGTAGAAGCAGCTCATTGGACTGGACTCATCACTGGGCACAGATTTCACTGAACATGTGTTCCAGGGATGAATTACAGGCCCCGTCAGTGTCCACTCTTCCTACATGTCCTGGGACCCCTCAGCTCCCCCAGGAGGTGCAGACCCAACTTCACCAAGACATGACTGGCACAAGAACCCCTCACAGAATAGAAAATAGACCACGTGTATGAAAATCCTGGCCACACAGAGTTGGCGCCACTTGCACTGCTGAGCACTGGGATGGCAAGTGGAGCACAAAGGCTGCAGATTCACCCGTGCCTGGAAATCAGGGAAGCGGTGCCCCGGCGATAGGGGGGCTTCCAGGGC
Source organism: Aepyceros melampus (assembly GCA_006408695.1). NCBI lineage: Eukaryota > Metazoa > Chordata > Mammalia > Artiodactyla > Bovidae > Aepyceros > Aepyceros melampus. The sequence continues at coordinate 110,805 of SJXQ01002965.1, read as the reverse complement.
TGGCGAGGTCAGCTCTGCCTCAGGGAGATGGCTGCAGGGCGTGTTCAGTTTGTGGAAAAATAATTGAGCTGTACTTTGATGATAGGTGTACTTTCCTACATGGATATTACATTTTAATAAATGGTTTAAAATCCTCGTCTTCAAAGAGATCACAACTGAGTTGGAAAGAGAGGTAACCAAAAACCTATGTAAAGTGCCAAACGAATGGTGAGAAGCACTAGGGAGGCTTATGGAGAGGAGATGAGACCATGGCAGAGGGGGTCAGAGAGGCAACACGAGTGTAAATTCAGAGAATGAGGTTCCGAGTGATGGGCTGGGCAGTGAGCAGCACGGGGAGCACAGATAGCATTCACAGGGAGGGCAGCTAGGAAAGGCTTCAGAACAGGAAGACCGCCGAAATCAATACACAGCAGGCCCGGTCTGCATGCCGAGGGTGGGGCAGGTTAGAGGAGGCACTGAGAACCAAAGGGGCCAAGGGGCCTTTGTGGAGCACAATTCCCACCTCCCTAGAAAAGAGGTTCTGGTACCTAATCGCATTACAGAGACACTTAGATTTGGTGCCACCCTGGAAAGTCACACAAAGCACAACAGGTGTGTGCAGAATTAAAACAATAAATCTCTCTGACTCAAAGCTGAGATGACTTGAAGACTGTGGTCCGTCCCAGGGGACACCAGCAAAGGTCTGCCCTAGGCCTCACCCCAGGTGCTCCTCAATTTTCTGCAGTAAGGGGAGCAGGAGGAGAAAGCAGGTCCCTCCTGTTGTTCGGCCGTGCTCTGGAGCAAATCGCACTGCAACCAACCATAAGGATGAACCGCAGCCCTCGCGCAGGGCATGAAAGGGTATGACCCAGAGCAGTGTCTGGCTATTATCACGTGAGGTATAGCACCTTAATTTCCAGCATTAATCCTAGAGCTTGGCCAACCCAAACCACTTAGTGGGACTGTCATAGATTTCAAAGAAGTACAGGTATAACAAGCAAGCAAAGGAAAAGCACAGAAGGGGAGGCAGGAGCCGGCCTCCTGACCCCTGGGGATGGATTAGCAGCTAGAGCTGAATCTCCATCATCACTGCAAAGCCAGGCAGGCCCAGAGAAAGAGCACATGCAATCAAAATGAAAAAAAACGGGAAGAGAGTTTTCATAATCACTTTGAAATCAGCAAGAAAGTGGTTTTATTGGCGTTGGGTTTTAGACGGGAAAAAACTGACCCCAAGAATTTGGGTAATGAAGGAAAACGCATCTACCAAGGAAGCTGAAAGTTTCTCACGATGAGTCTTGTGTTTGGCAAAGATAAGGAATTTGCTTTAATATTATTGCCTTGAAAAGTCAAATGTTTGTGCCAGGGCCTGATGTTTGGGGAGGCCTGTCCCTTTGTGAGGGGAGTCGGTTGTCATGGTCACAGCAGGAAAAACTCCCGCCTCGGTGCGATATTAACATTCCTTACTCTTGGAGAGAAGAGGGTGGGATTGTGTTTTACTTCAATTTTAGCAAGTGATCACATTATTAAGAAATGTTTTGCTCTATTATGATATGAAATAATAGTAAATGAATTTAACTCAATTTAAATACTCAACACTTCTAAAAATAGATACTTTGGATCTACAGTATCCAATAGTCGATATGACATTGCCTATTTAAGAAAATATTATTATAGGAAAATGTGTCCTTTCTGAGATAATCAAATTAACTCCATTTTATTAATGGGTAACACAGGATTCCCATGAATTTGCTTTATCCAACCTGAAAGAGACAGCAGAATCATTTCTTCACAATATTCCAATTTACTTTTTTGTTATTGATAGAATACATACAAAGGTGATGTGGCTCAAGTTATATCTACTCTATAAAAAGCATTTTATGAAAGATAAAACTTTAAAAAAAAACTTGCTTTTAAAGTAGAGATTATACAACCAATCACAGGAGTCATCAAAATGCCTCTAACTTACTCTCATTCCACTATGGAAGATGCAAAGCATCTTAATTAAAAAAAAATCTTCAAAGGTTGTTCATAGTTGTTGTTGCTGTTCAGTTGCTCAGTCGTGTCTAACTCTGCCATCCCATGGACTGCAGCACACCAGGCTTCCCTGTCCTTCACCATCTCCCAGAGCTTGCTCAAACTCACGTCCATTGAATCGGTGATGCCATCCAACCATCTCATCCTTTGTCATCCCCTTTTCCTCCTACCTTCTATCCTTCCCAGCATCAGGGTCTTTTCCAGTGAGTCAGCTCTTTGCATCAGGTGGCCAAAGCACTGGAGCTTCAGCTTCAACATCAGTCCTTCCAGTGAATATTCAGGACTGATTTCCTTTAGGATGTACTGGCTGGATCTCCTTGCAGTCCAAGGGACTCTCAAGAGTCTTCTCCAACACCGCAGTTCAAAAGCATCAATTCTTTGGCATGTTTCAGAAGGAAGTTGAAATAGACGTTCCCCAATAACTGATTTATAAACAATTTCTAACACACTAAAAATAATGAAAACAAGAAATATTTGGGGGGATATATTAAAAATGTGCACCAGATGATGAAGAGGAGGAGGAAGAAGACAGGAACAGAACAGCTGCTAGACTTCTTGAGGCCCACACACATGGCCTCTTTTAGAACTCTGCTCCCATCAGCTTGTCCTACGCCCTCCCAGTGCCCAAGTGGGCACTACTGATACAGCTTGTTCACAAAAAAGGAAATAAAGGCATGGGTTGGGTGCAGTGGACCCAACTGTGGAGCCCTCATCCACCAACAGGCACCTCTGCATGGGATCACTGTGCAACGTCAAAGAACACAGTCTTTCCAAAGGAACCTTCTAAAAGCAGGAGAGAGAGAGAGAAAAAAAAAAAGAGCTTTCTTCTTTTAAAGGACCAAGATTTTAAAATTATTTCTGATTTTTAATTTTTTTCTAAAATATTTTCTACAGTTTTCTGCTTTCCTAGGTAGAGGGCTCTGGCTGCTATTTGTGAGGAACACGAGGCAGGGCAGGGGAGCATATTTTGGGAGAGAAGTTTGTTTCATTCGCAAAAGTCCAACTGTTTCTTAACTCACCTTCACCGACATTCGCCCTTTACTTGTCCCCCTCCCCCAAGAAACGAAAACAAAAATACTGGCTGGAAGCTACAAAAGGCAAAGCAAAGGGCACTCGTCCTGGCTGCCCTCGGTGGGAGGATAAGCCCCTTCACAGAACAGTGCACCATATTCCTTAAGAGCTAGTGTTCAGAGATGTTTAAACCCGTTAGAGGGCGGGGCCCAGAGAGCTCAGCTTGGGGGTGGGGGATGAACTCCAGGTAAATCAGCAAGTCCCCCAGGGGAAGCAACACAGTTCTCCCAGAACTCAGGCGAGAACCACGTGAACTTGTAAGGGGCACAAGCAAGAATCATCAAGTGAAAGTGACCACCCAGCGCTGGAAGAAAGGACCAGAGAGAAAGCAGGAAGGTTAAAAGGGGGCTTATAGGACAAGAGGTGTAGAGAGAGCAGGACTATCTCTCCCACTCACACCTTTCCCCTGAGAGCTATCCTGAATGCTCCAGTCCCAACCCAAACCCGACTGACCCCCTCACCCGGAAAGGATCTGAGCAGCGGCGACCCTGTGTGTTGGTAAGTCACCCATGGGTCAGAACAGGATCTCAAAGCGAACACCCCCTTGGATCTCATCTGAGGGGTATTCCAGGAGGATCCCCAAATCTTCAGCTGTGTCAGGAGCTAACAAGACTCCCTCAGGACCAAGCCCACCATAGAGTGGAGGTGAAGCTGCACATTCCTGAGGGTTTTAAAGGAGTGGATGTACCTCAGTAGCTCTTGGGAAGATTCTTTACAAACCCCCTGCTATGTCTGTACCCCAAACAAATTATACAAGAAAATCTTAGCGTAGGACTTGGGCATCAGGTTTCCTAAAGCTCCCTAGACTATTCAACATGCAGCCAAAATTAAAGAAAGACATGACTCCTAAAACTTACAGGAACCTGTCCACCAGCCAGTCTCATCATCTGTCCTGCCTCCACCTTCAGTTCTAGCAGTCTGTGCAGGCATATAAACTTATTCTCAAGTTTTACATGAAAACTGTAAAGTCAAACTACTGGAAGCACAATAGATTACAATTAAAGCTAAGAATGCAAAGCTAATCATTCTGTAAAGAAACAAGGGTAAACGAAGAAACTACCACATCTTGACCCAGCTTCATGAAATTTCAAAACTCAAAACATAAAGAGAAAAATCTTAGACACTTTCGGAAAAAATATCTTTAAAATAATAAGAATCAGACTGACATAAGATTTCTTATTAGAATCAGCAGACATCAGAAGATAATGAGGCAATTACTCCGAAATTCTAAGGAAAAATATTTTGCACCTAGAATTCTATACACAGCTAAACTGTCAAATAAGCATAGTACAAAATAAAGACATTTTCAGATATGTAAATACCCTGAATATTTTACAATCCACATACCACATATGGAAAAACTACTTGAAGAAGTATTCCAGAGACATGAAAAAGGAACATAAAAAGAAAACTAAATAAAATAAAAAGTGAAGGGGAAAAAACCAAACAGTGGCACATGCATATAAAGTAGAAGGGAATAAAGCAGAAGATTTTTTAAAGGCTCCATAGATCTTGACACCTGGGAATCCCCTAATGTGTAGCACGGGGTTAGCAGCAGATTCATTTCAGTTCCTCTTCCAAGTCTAATCCACTAGGTGGTCTGCAGTGAAGAACAGTCACTTATTTAAAAAACCACTAGTGCTGTTTTTACAAGGTTTAAACTGTTGGAATCAACTTATTAATCAAGTATATACAACAACAAGAGTTACAGAACAGAATGTGAAGATTATAAACACTGACAATATAAATATATTATAACAAACTAAAACTCTGAGGGAGGAAAAAAGAGAAAGGGAAGTGTGAAGTCCCTTCAGTGGGTTAAATGTTTCCTCTTTCATAGCAAGTATCAACTGATTCTGTGAGTTAAATAAATCCAGTAGGAACTAAAAAACACTGGTTGCTCCTAGGGTGTGGGGCTTTTACATTTCATTGCAGACTTTCCTATATGCCTACATTTTTTTTAAAACCACATTTTCTTTATTTTAAAAATATCTGCAATTAGTCAAAGCAGACATTTACGCATGAAAATAAGTAAATAGTTTTCCTGCCATCTAAATGCAGGCTGGAAGCTAGTTTACTGGGGAGGTTGAAACAAAAGGGGGCTGAATTGTTCTATGCAGTCATTGCTCTTACGAAGTTACATTATCAAGCCCCAGATGGAGCCAGACATGTAACTCACACATGAAAACTACAAACCAATGTTCTCTATGTATACAGATGTAAAAATCCTTAAGAAAGTGGATCAATTTCATTGCATAAAAACACTATACTGTCACTGTTGATTAATTTTGGCACTGTAAGAATGATTCATTATTAAGAAAAATACTAATGTAATTTACCACAGTAAAAATGTTAGGAGGAAAAAAAATCACCTTAACAGATATCTAAAAGACATTTAATTAAATTATATACTCACACCTCATTTTCTGAAGGCTTACTAAATTAGAGATATCAAGGTACCTGATAAAAGTATCTATCAGAAAGCAATAGTAAATATCATGCTTATAACATGGAAATACTACAAACATTTCCACTAAGACAGAACAATAAAAAGTTAGTTAATGTGATCCCACATTGTTCTTCTAGACTTCCTACCCCAAAACTACTTATGAAAACAAAGAATAAATTAGAATAAAGAAACAAAATTAAAATATTTATTCAGGATTAGATTGCCTAACTAGAAAATCCAAGATAGTGTGATAAACTACTGGCATTGGATATGACAGGGAACCAAAGAAACTAGGAGTCTTCCCTCTCTACCCAAGTCAACACTACAGGTAAAAGATCATAAGGCTCTGAACACCCAATTGAAAAACTCCAGGAACCTCAAGAGGAGCCAGAAAGAGGTCGTACGCTGGTGTGGAAGGAAACCCAACACCACAGTTCGGGGGCTTGCTTGGCAAGAACTTCTGGACTGTGTTCTTTCCTCCCCCTACTGCTGTTCGGTGAGCTGACTGCCCACCCGTCCCTCCATCTCTGTGAAGCACAAGAACTGCAGGCTCAGGAGGCAGCACAGGATGGGAGAAGCTGCTCCCGCAAATACACAAGGCCAGGCACCTAAGGCCTCCCCTTCTCTTTTCCCTGTCCACTCGGAAAAGGAACAGAGTAAGATGGAAGCACGAACGGAAAGGAAGCAAAAGGCAGGAAGGCAAAAGCAGTACAGGCAGGTTACCCACGAGACAAGTTCACCTGAATGGGGCAGGGCTCTGGGGGCAGAAGTGAAGTCGCTCAGTCGAGTCTGACTCTTTGCGACCCCATGGACTGTAGCCTACCACGCTCCTCCATCCATGGGATTTTCCAGGCAAGAGTACTGCAGTGGGTTGCCATTTCCTTCTCATGGACTAAAGGAAGGATAATAAAGCTTGTGATGAAATTTCTTCATCACAGGATTCACCAGCCAACACTCAAATGCACCAGATAAAGACATACAAAAGGTGTAAGAATTCATTGCCAACAGACCATCACTACAAGAAATGTTTTTAAAAGTCCTTCAGGCAGAAGAAAAAGCAGATCGGCATCTGGTTCTATTCAAAGAAATGAAGAGCACTGAAAACCATAATTATACGAGTAAATGAGAATTTTCTTTCTTATAATTTCAGTCTCTTAAAAAGATGATTGACTGTTTAAACTAAGTTAATACCAGCATTTGTGGGGTCTACAGCACATGTAAAAGTAGAAAGCATGACAACAGCCTCAGAAAAGGTAGGAAGGGAGAAATGGACGTGCACTGTCCAGTTCTCACACTATACATGAAGTTCTACACACATTTGAGGGATTGAACTTGCTAAGTTGTATATGCTATAAACTCAAATCAACCATTAAAACAGCAAAAAAGGGAACTGTAACTAATAAGCCAACAAAGAAGATGAAGAAGAACCATAAGGAATTTTTATTGGAGCTGGTATGATAGTATGCAGAGCTCCACAGCTGCTGCCAACAAAACTGGTGAAACTTATTTTTAAAAACCCAGCCACTTACAGTCTCTGGAAATGGCCCTAAGGGCACCAAGCAAATGAAAAAAACAATTTATTCAAGAAAGTCTACTAAAACTCAGTAATAGTAATATCAAAAACCTCAGATATGAAGATGACACTACCCTTATGGCAGAAAGGGAACAGGAGCTAAAGAGCCTGTTGATAAAGGTAAAAGAGGAGAGTGAAAAAGCTGGCTTAAAACTCAACATTCAAAAAACTAAGATGGTGGCATCCAGTCCCACCACTTCATGGCAAATAGATGGGGAAACAGTGACAGGCTTTATTTTCTTGGGCTCCAAAATCTCTGTGGATGGTGACTTCAACCATGAAATTAAAAGATGCTTGCTCCTTGGAAGAAAAGCTATAACCAACCTAGACAGCATGTTAAAAAGCAGAGGCATCATTTTGCCAACAAAAGTCCATCTAGTCTAAGCTATGGTTTTTCCAGTAGTCATGCACTGATGTGAGAGTTGGACTATAAAGAAAGCTGAGTGCCAAAGAATTGATGCTTTTGAACTGTGGTGCTAGAGAAGACTCTTGAGAGTCTCTAGGACTGCAAGGAAATCAAAGCAGTCAATCCTAAAGGAAATCAACACTGAATATTCACTGGAAGGACTGATGCTGAGCTGAAGCTCCAATACTTTGGCCACATGATGCAAAGAACCGACTTACTGGAAAGGAGCCTGAATCCTGGGAAGGACTGAAGGCAAGAAAAGAGGGCGTTAGGGGTCACTAAGAGTCGGACAAGACTGAGCAACTTCACTTTCACTTTTCACTTTCATTGGAGAAGGAAATGGCAACCCACTCCAGTATTCTTGCCTGGAGAATCCCAGGGATGGGGGAGCCTGGTGGGCTGCCGTCTATGGGGTCGCACAGAGTTGGATATGACTGAAGCGACTTAGCAGCAGCAGAGGATGAGATGATTGGATGGCATCACTGACAACAATGGGCATGGGTTTGAACAAACTCCAAAAGATGGTGAAGGACAGAGAAGTCTGGCTGCGGTCCATGCTACAGTCCATGGAGTCGCAAAGAGTTGGACACAACTGAGCGACTGAAACAACAACAACAAGATATTTGAGCTGAGATCTGCTCCTTCCCTCTCCCTAAGAAGGAAACCCACCCTAGACAGATATAGCCAAACATACAAGCTTCCCTCTTCTGCTTGGCCTGTCAAAAGCTGTTTTCCTGGAAGAGATAGGGCATTGATATTTCTCGCCCTGACCCCAGGTATCTGTTGCTGAGGTTGAGGCCCAGGCAAGTGCAGTTGAAAAGTGGGGCTCCCTTTTCCCACCAGCCGCCATGCTGCATCGGATGCTCTGTCTACCTTGGGTAGAAAACTGGGGACCCAAATGCCCTTGTCCTGGCCTGTGGGGTAGGGGTTCATATGAAGAGAGATAAGGGGTTGCTGCCCTTCCCCTACTTCACTTGCAATAGGGTGTGAAGCTTAAGCCCTAGGGTGCACTCAAAACAGAAGTAAAGGCAGCTGGAAGAGGCGATTGATAGATTCATCAACAATACTGGTTAAGCTGTGGGAAGACCAGTTTGTCAAACATAAATGGGTAAGAGACAGCTGGGAAGAGTTCTCCCGGTGTTAGAACAAACTTTAAACACTGACCTCAAGAACTATTCCTTTGAAGGAGCTTAGTTCACGTGAATTATTCTTATGCCCCTAGGTATAGCTGAAAACAGTAAAGCAGCCAGCAATCAGTGGAGCTTGACAGCTGGGTGTGGTCAGGGAAAGAGAGGCCAGCCCACACCGCTGCCCCTCAGGATGACTGTGGGCATGCTGGCACTGCACTCCTGAGGCAGAGCACTAGAGGTTCCACACCGCAGGCACAGGGGAGCGGACTTTACTAAGACTATCCAAGCAGTCACTGTACAAGCAAACAAGTGAATAAGAGTAACAACCCTAGACGGAGGGGAAACCAGTACCTGGGACACAATATCCACTATGTCCAGTTTCTAACAAAATTAGGAAACGTGAAAAAACAAGAAAGCAAGACCCAGACACCAAAGAAAAAGAAGGCACAGGAACTTCCAATGAGAGCACCAGGTGTTTGATTTAACAAAGACCTCAAAGTAACCATTATACATAAGCTCAAAGACCTAATGCGCTGTGCTTAGTTGCTCAGTCACGTCCGACTCTTTGTGACCCCATGGACTGTAGGCTGCCAGGCTCCTCTGTCCATGAGGATTCTCCAGGCAAGAACACTGGAGTGGGTTGCCATGCCCTCCTCCAGGGGATCTTCCTCACCCAGGGATCAAACCCAGGTCTCCCACATTGCAGGTGGACTCTTTACTGTCTGAGCCACCACGGAAGCCCAAGAATACTGGAGTGGGTAGTCTATCCCTTTTCCAAGGGATCTTCTCAACCCAGGAATCAAACCAAGGTCTCCCGCGCTGCAGGTGGATTCTTTGTCGGCTGAGCTGCCAAGGAAGCCCCCCCAAAAAAATACAGCATACCAAAACTTATAGGAGGCTGCAGAATCAGTGCTCAGAGGGAAATTAATAGCTATAAATGTCTACATAAGAGATCTCAAATCAACAACCTAACTTTACACCTTGAGGAACTAGAAAAAGAAGAACAAACTAAACAAACAGCTAGCAGAAGGAAAGAAATAATAAAAGGTTCAGAGCAGAGACAAAGTGAAACAGAGAGTTAAAAAAAAAAAAAGTGAGACTCAATGAGACCAAAAGTTGGTTCTTTGAATAGGTCAACAACAATGACAAATCTTTAGCTACACTAAGAACAAAGATGCTTCAAATTACTAACATGAAAAATGAAAGTGGGGGGACTTCCCTGGCGGTCCAGTGGTTGACTCTGTACTTCCACTGCAGGGGGTGTGGGTTTGATCCCACAAGCTATGAAGCATAGCCCAAAAAAAAGTGTGCACATTACTACTAAACTTAACAGAAGCTTAAAAAGATTATAACTGAATATTATGAACAACTACATGCAAACAAATTAGAAACTTAGATGAAAAGGACAAATTTCTATAAACACACCAAAACTAACTCAAGAAGAAATAAAATATCTGAACAAACCTGTAACAAAAACAGAGGCTGAATCAGTAATCAAAATCCCCCAACGAAAAGGCTAGGATCAGATGGTTTCACTAATGAATTCTACAAAACATTTAGAAAATTAACAACAATCCTTCTCAAACTCATCCAAAAATAAAAAAGAAGAAGAAAAGAAAACACTTCTTAACTCGTTCTATGAAGCCAGCATTACTTTGATACTATAGCCAGACATATAATATCCAAAGAAAAGAAAACTACATACCAATATCCCTTATGAATCTTTATAAAACTCTTCAACAAAATACTAGCAAACTAAATCTAGCAGCATATTAGAAAGATTATACACTCTGATCCAGTGGGATTTATTCCAGTAATGCAAGGGTAGTTCATCATATGAAATCAATCAATATCACGTTAATATATCACGTTCATAGAATTGAAGGAAAAAAACCTATATGATCATCTCAACTGATACAGAAAAAAGGATGGACAAAATCTTCCTTCATGATTAAGAAAAATACAGTCAACAAACTAGCAATTGAAAGTAACTTCCTCAGCATGATTATAAATCAGTACTTATAAAAATCCACAGCTAACATTATACTCAAAGGTGAAACACCACAAGCTTTCCCCCTAAGATCAGGGTCAAGACAAGGATGTCTCTCTCCCCACTACTAAACACTGGAAATTCTAGCTGGAGCAATTAGGCAAGAAAAAGAAATAAGCCATCCAATTAAAAAGGAAAAAGTAAAACTATTTCAGTTTCAGATGACATGTTCTTAAATATAGAAAATCCTAAAAATTCACACACAAAATAACTGCTAGAGCTAATAAACGAGTGCAGCAAAATTTCAGGATACAAGATCAACACACAGGAAAATCAGTTTCCCTTTACACTAACAATGAACAATCTCTGAAGGAAATTTAAAAGACAATTCCATTCACAAAATCAATGAAAAAACAAATGCTGAAGAAAAAGGTGAAACACTTGTACCTTGAAAGTTACAAAGCATTGATAAAAGAAACCGAAGAAGACCTAAGGAAAGACACTCTTGTGTTCACGAACTGGAAGTCTTACTACTGTTAAAGTGATAATACAAACCAAACAGATCTACAGCTTCAATGCCATCCCCCATCAAAATTCTCATGGTCCTTCTTAAAAACATGGAGAATCTGATCCTATGGTTCATGGATGTGTGCGTGCTAAGTCACTTCAGTTGTGTCCAGTTCTTTGTGACCCTATGGACTGTAGCCCGCCAGGCTCCTCTATCCATGGGATTCTCCAGGCAAGAATACTGGAGTGGGTTGTCATGCCCTCCTCCAGGGAATCTTCCTGACCCAGAGATCAAACTCACAGCTGCTGCACTGGCAGGTGAGTTCTTCATGACCAGTGCTACCTGAGAAGCCCACCCAAAGTTCATATGAAATTGTAAAATAATTTTGAGAAAGGAAAACAAAGTTGAAAGACTCATACTTCCCAATATCAAAACCTACCACAAAGCTATAGTAATCAAAGCAGTGTGATACTTACTGGCTTTAGAGTCCAGAAATGGCCTTCATTTCCAGCAACTAATAACTAAAGAGCCTCTTGATGAAAGTGAAAGAGGAGAGTGAAAAAGTTCGCTTAAAACTCAACATTCAGAAAACGAAGATCATGGCATCTGGTCCCATCACTTCAAGGCAAAAGATGGGGGAACAATGGAAACTGATAGACTTTATTTTTCTGGGCTCCAAAATCACTGCAGATGGTGACTGGAGCCATGAAATTAAAAGACGCTTGCTCCTTGGAAGAAAAGTTATGACCAATCTAGAGAGCATATTAAAAAGCAGAGACATTATTTTGCCAACAAAGGTCCGTCTAGTAAAAGCTACATTTTTTCCAACAGTCATGCATGGATGTGAGAGTTGGACTATAAAGAAAGCTGAGCACCAAAGAATTGATGCTTTTGAACTATGGTGTTGGAGAAGACTCTTGAGAGTCCCTTGGACTGCAAGAAGATCCAACCAGTCAACCCTAAAGGAAATCAGTCCTGAATATTCATTGGAAGGACTGAAGCTGAAGTTGAAACTCCAATACTTTGACCACCTGATGCAAAGAACTGACTCATCTGAAAAGACTCTGATGCTGGGAAAGATTGAAGACAAGAGGAGAAGGGAATGACAGAAGATGAGATGGTTGGATGGCATCACTGACTCATCATGGACATGAGTTTGGGTAAGCTCCAGGAGTTGGTAAAGGACAGCGAAGCCTGGCATGCTGCAGTCCATGGGGTCACAAAGAGTCGGACATGACTGAGCAACTGAACTGAACTGATTTTCAAAAGGGTACCAAAACTTTCAATGACGAAAGAATAGTCTGAAACAAATACTGTCAGAACAGCTCAACATCTTCATGCAAAGGAATGAAGTTATACCTACTTTACACTACATAAAAAATGAACTCAAAATGGAACAAAGACCACATAGAAAAGCTCAAATTATAAAATTCTTTGAAAAAAACAAAGGAGTAAATCTTCATGACTTCGATTTGGCAATGAGTTTTTAGATATTACACCAAAAGTACATGTAATGACAACAAAAATAAATTGGATTTCATCAAAATTATAATTTTTGTGCATCAAAGGATATTCTTAGGAGAGTGAGAAGACAACCCAAAGACAGCCCAACCCAAAGAAAATATCTGCAAATCATATGTCTGATAAGAGTCTGTATCCAGAATACGTAAAGAACTTGTAGCTCAACAAGAAAAAAACAATCAAATTTTAAAATGACTTGAATAGACATTTCTCCAAAGACAATACACAAATGGCCAACACAAACACAAAAAGAGGTTCCTTATCATTAGTCAGAAGGAAAAGCAAAGAAAAACTACAATGAGATGATAAACCATTTCATACCTACTAGGATGGCCGTAACAAAAATAAACCCAGAAAATAAGAAGTGCTTGTGAGGATGTGGAGAAACTGGAACCTTTATACATGGCTGGTGGCTGTAAAATGGTGCAGCTGATGTGGAAAATAGTCCAGCAGTTCCTCAATGTGTTCAAACAAAGAATTGACCCAGCAATACAACTACAAGGTATATACCCAAAGAAACTGAAAACCTGTGTTCAAACAAACATTTATACACAAATGTTTACACTAGCATGCTTCACGACAGCCTAAAAGTAGACCAACCCAAATGTGCCTCAACTGGTGAATGGATAAACAAAATGTGGTACACCTATACCATTAAATATTATTCTCTCATAAAAGGAATGAAGTACTAATATAGGCCTCAACATAAACCTTAAAAACACTGAGAAATGAAAGAAACCTGTCACAAAAATAACACATATGATTAAGTTTATCTGAAATGTCCAAAATAGGCAAATCTATAGACAGAAAGTAAATCAGTGGTTGCACAGAACTGGGAGGAATAGGGCATGGAGGGTGACAATGAAAGGATGCAGGTTCCTTTCTGAGGTGATGAAAATGTTCTAAAATTGACTGTGGTGGTGGTTGCACACATCTGAAACCTATTTAAAAACAACTTGATTATATATTTTGACGGGTGACTTATGTGGTGTATAAATTATATTTCAATGACACTGTTATAGAAGATATTTGATTAACCCAAACAAAGGCAGAAGAAGAGGAAAATGGAGTGAAGAAGAGATATGACTAACAAAATAATAGCAAGAAGAGAGACTCAGATCTAACCACACCAATAATCACATTATATGTATCTATGTAAACATCCCAGTTAAAAGGCAGAGACTGTCAGACTGGATTTAAAAAGCACAATCACATGCTGTCTACATGCGCGTGTATGCTAAGTCGTTTCAGTCGTGCCTGACTCTTTGTGACCCTATGGACTGTAGCCTGCCAGGCTCCTCTGGCCATGGGATTCTCCAGGCAAGAATACTAGAATGCATTGCCATGCCCTCCTCTAGGGGATCTTTCTGACCCAGGGATCAAACTCATGGCTCATAAATCTCCTACACTGGCAGGCAGGTGCTTTACCACTAGGGCCACCTGGGAAGCTCCTACAAGAATCTATAACGAAGGGGGCATCCTTTAAATATAAAGACAGGAATGGGTTAAGGGGAAAAATGATGGAAAAGATAACACTATGCTAACACTAGTCAAAATAAAGCCAGAGCAGTTAAATCAATATCAAAGTACATTTCCGAGCAAAGAACATTACCAGTGATTATGTAATGATGAAGGGGTCAATTCTACACAACAGTCTCAAATTTTAACAGAGTAAAATTTAAAATGCATAAAGCCAAAAACGATAGAACAGCAAGAAAGAATAATAAATCTACAATTAGAGTTGCAGATTTCAATACCCTCTCTCAGTAACTGATAAAACAAGCAGACCTTGCATCAGCAAGGATACAGAAGATTTAAACAAGACTGTGTTCAACCGCACTTGCGTTTATAGAGAACTCCACTCAACACCAGCAAATACACAACCTTCTCAAGTGCACACAGAACATTTGCCAAGATAGGCCTTATCCTGGACTGTAAAGTAAATCTTACTAAACTTAAAAGATTCACATCAAAAAAATATGTTCTCTTACGTCAGAGGAATTAAAATAAGAAATAAATAACATAAAGATATCTGGATAATCCCTCAAATATTTGGAAACTAAATACTCTACTTCAAATAATCCATAGATCAAATAAAAAATCAAAGGAAGCAGTTAGAAGGTATTTTGCAGCTGAATGAAAATTAAAACATAATATATCAGAATTTGTGGAATATAATGCGATACTTAGGGGGCAGTTTATATCACTAAATGCCAGTTTTAGAAAATGAGAAAGGTCTCAAATCAGTGACCTCAGCTTTCACCTTAAGAATTCCAAGAAGAATAAATTAAACCCAAAGTAAGCAGAAAAAAGGAAAATAATGCAATTCAGAGTGGAAATAGAAAACAGACAAAATAGGAAAAACAATATAAACAATCAATGAAACCAAAAGCTGATTCTTCAAGAAGACTGTTTTTTAAATGGACAAAAACAAATCTAACGTCACAAGAAAAGAATTTTAAGAATTAGAGGAGGAGCTTCCTGGTGGCTCAGAGGTTAAAGCGAGTGCCTGAGTCTGCCTGCAATGCGGGAGAGCTGGGTTCAATTCCTGGGTCGGGAAGACCTCCTGGAGAAGGAAACGGCAACCCACTCCAGTATTCTTGCCTGGAGAATCCCATGGACAGAGGAGCCTGGTGAGCTGCAGTCCATTGGGTCACAAAGAGTCAGACACGACTGAGCAACTACACTTTCATTTTCACTTTCCCTGGTGATCCAGGGCTTCCTGGTGGCTCAGATGGTAAAGAATCCACCAGCAATGTGGGAGACCTGGGTTCAATCCCTGGGTTTATGAAGATCCTCGGAGAAGGGAACGGCTACCCACCCCAGTATTCTTGCCTGGAGAAACTCCATGGACAGAGGAACCCGGTGGGCTATAGTCCACAAGGTCAAAAAGAGCTGGAGGCAACTGAGCAGCTTTCACCTTTTTTCCCCTGATGGTTCAGTGGTTAAGAATCCACCTAGAAATGCAGGGGACACCGGTTTGATCCCTGGTCTGGGAAGATCCCATATGCCAAGAGGCAACTAAGCCATGGGCTACAACTATTGAGCCCATGCTCTAGGGCCCAGAGACCACAGTTACTAAAGCCCATGTGCTCTAGAGCCTATACTCAAGTGAAGCCTCTGCAGTGAGAAGTCGATGCACCGCAAAGAGCAGCCCCTGCTGGTCACAACCAGAGAAAGTCCACGCACAGCAACGAGACCCAGTACAGCCAAAAAAAACGAATTAGAAATGATCAATAATGACCAATCACACCAGGAATAAAAACACTTAAGGGCTTTCTATTAGGCTAACTAAGTAAGGAATGAGCAGGGGTTCAATGTTATGTGGCAGCGTGGATGGGAAGGGAGTATGGGGGAGAACAGATACACGTGTGTGTATGGCTGTGTCCCTTCACTCTTCACCTGAAAGTACCTCAACATTGTTAATCGGCCATACCCCAATAAAACATAAAAAGTTAAAAAAAAAAAAAAAGAATGAGCAGAGGTCGTACACAAATCCTTACTGAAGCACAAGAAAGCCAGGCCTACCAGGTCCTTGATAAGTGATACACTCCAATATTACTTAGCATACTTTTCACCCAGATTTGAATAACAGGAAACTATTTAAGTACATAAGTTGATAAGAATAATAAACTTAAGACGGTTACTGACCTCCTCGGGGAGAAGGAGAATCATGCCCTCCAATGACCACGAGAATGCCGGAACCTTCCAGCTTCTTTTTCCATTTTTCAATGATAGTCATGGAATTGTCCTGAAAGTACAAGGAGGTTGGCAGGTCAGGAAACTTTCCTCCAAATGGTCAGAGGTGACTTACACTAAGGCTAAATGACCAACAGGAAGTTTGTAAATACCTTACTGGCATCATTAAAAATGGAGAGCTCCATGGAGCCTTCAAAGTCCTGCTGCAAAACCGACCCCAAGCATTCGTCCAACCACGGTTCAGCGTCATGGACCGGGAGGATAACAGACTGGAATTCAAAACAAATGAATTGAGAAACAAGTGTGGAAACTGAATTGTCTTTCCAAGACTCTAATTTACTTCCCCATTACCATCTGCACAATGCTCATTTTCCAAGCTCAAGACATGACTCACAGAACAACCCAGAATAAGGATTCCAGGGAGAGTTCAGTTCAGTTCAATCGCGCAGTCGTGTCCGACTCTTTGCGACCCATGAATCGCAGTACGCCAGGCCTCCCTGTCCATCACCAACTCCCGGAGAAGAATTTTGAGCATTACTTTACTAGCATGTGAGATGAGTGCAATTGTGCGGTAGTTTGAGCATTCTTTGGCATTGCCTTTCTTTGGAATTGGGAGAGTACAACCTGACAAACAAAAGGTGCCTACGCCTCCTCTCAAGATTTGTTGTCTTAGATTTCCCTGAATTGCTCTTTCTGATTGCTTTTAAAAAGGAAACAAAATCTGAAAGGCATCAAAAATGTTCCCAATTCAATGGCAAATTCATGTGGTTCCCAATCAGTGGTCAGAAACATCATCATTTTGGTTGAAACAAGCATCTGTGTATCTTTGAACCCACTCATGAAATAAGCATTTTCAGTAAACCATGATGTTAGAGGAACTGCAACAAAGAAACCCTTTTAAGTACCCCCTACACTTCGGTATTGTTGCCTGGAGAATTCCATGGACAGAGGAGCCTGGAGGGCTACAGTCCCTGGCGTCCCAAAGAGTCAGACACGACTGAACAACTAATACACACATACTTTCTTTAACTAAGTATGGGGACAGGGTTGCGAAAAAAGGAGGTAACCTCCCTGCAGCTCTCTCTTCCTTTGCTCTATTCAGTTTAGGATAGTTTGGCACTGTCCTCTTCTCATAGGGCCCACAGAAAACAAACATTTCTGAAGTGTATAAAGTAAAAACAGTGAAACCTGAGTGCCAACAAAACGGCTGATTACAGGATTTATATTCTGTATACTGTCACATTAAGCAATACAGACTTTGGGTATGAAAACAGAAGTTACAGTCAGTCCTCACTCTTGAGTTTATACCTTAAAGAAGAGTGGACATATTTCTAAGCAAGAAAACAGAAACATAGGTCACCCAAATGAGTGTGTACATATGCATGTTCACATGTGCAAATACATCTATACAAAACACAGATAGGATTTTTAAATGCTAAATCTGAATATGGTTATGAAAAGCTCACAGATATAAGTACTGAAAATACAGTTCTGTCAAGGTAAGTTCTTTACTCTGAAGACCTAATTCAACAGTACTATCCCTTCCTAGATTTGTTATCTCAAAAGTAGCTCCCTGACTTACTTACATATTTACTTTGGAATTATTTTTTTAAAGGAAAAAAAGGAGAGGGTATTTTTACTGTTCTCAAGATCTACAATACAAAACATAATGTGAATTTCTGCCAGAGATGAGCCTAGATTACTCTGTCCGCACGCTTGCTGGTGCTTAAACGTTTATTTGGGAGGAGATCCTCACAGGTTGCCCAAGAGAAGAGGTGGTGGTACTGTGTGAAACGGAGACCCCAGAAGACGGAGGGGGAGAAGGATGGAGGGATGGAGCAGGGCGGAGAAGAGAAGGATGGAGGGACGAGGGATGCGGGTGAAAAGAGAGGAGAAGGGGCGGAGTAGAGGGATGGAGGTGAGGGGGACCGAGGTGTGACGTGAGGAGCGGATGAGAGGAAGCTGGAGTCTTGAGAGACTGGGCCCTGGACTGGAGCAGAAGGGCGGGGAGGGCCAGGGAGGGGCGGGGCGCCCCCCCCAACCCCGCCAGCCGGGCACCTACCACTTGGGCGGGGGCGCGAGCCGGGCCGGTCGCCCCGGCAGCTGGGTACCCGCTGGCCTGCATGGCGCGGGCTCCTCGGACTGCCCCGCCCACCTCGGGCTACAGCGCCTGCGCGGGCGGCTCGCCGGGAGGCGGGACCGAGGCCGAGAGCCTCCGATTGGCGCAGAGGGACGCCGATCAAGCGGGGAGCCGCGGGCAGTGGAGAGGAGCGGTCTAGAGGGGCTGGAGGGCTCCCGAGAGATCTCAGCTCCCCTATCCTCAGGGACGCTTGTGTTACTGGAGTGCCAGGGTTGTGCAGGAGGTCGGTTTGGCAGGAAGACTCTGCGCCGTCTGACATGGAAAGGTTCTATGTGAAGAGCAGGTGACTGCTTCCCTGCTCGGGGGACGGGGCGCCGCGGCGCCCGAGTGCACCGGCTGTCACGCGGGCGTCCCGACCCATCTGGGTCACTGAGCACTTCATAGCCTTCACCACCCAAACTAACGTTGAATGCAAATCATTTGACAAACCAGCAATTATGACAAGCCGAATTGCTGTTTCATGTCTTGAAAGCATTGCTTCAAATATCACTGTTCCTTAAATTGCATCAGTGTTTTCAAAGCCTGTGGTAAAAATTGGAACACTTAGGCCAGATGAGTGAAAAATGCATCCTTATCTACAATGGGACAAAAGCAATCTGAGGATTTGTTTCCAAGGACCTGGTGTGCTCCAAGGGTTGGTATGTTAGGAATAGTTCCATTTTAAAAGACTCGGTAAAAAGTCACATTGTAACTTCCAGATCGTACTGCGGGCTTTGGAGCTCGACTGACTCAGTAATCAGTGGGAGGAAGAGATAAGGGGTCCCCACGGCGTCTGGCACCTCCACTCCACAGCACATGCTATCAGAATTGGGCTTGGCTGCTCCTGTCTTGCTTCCTGTACATCTCTTGCTGCCAGAAGTTTGCTTTTCACTGCCTTCCCCCTAATAAAAATTTGGCTAGAGTCTGCTTTTTGCAAACATTCAGAGTGCCAAGAGGCACTTCAAAAGTGCAGGATTTGGCTGGGGATGGGGGTGGGGTGACGTTTAAATTCTTCTCTTCGTGGTAGGAAGATTCTCAACAGAGGGGCCAGGCTATGAGGCCTGACACCAACCCATCCCTGTCCCCTCACCACGACGGACATGAACATAGGGTAGGATAAGGAGGTGACAAAGTCATGGGCCTCTGGAGAGGAAGTGATGCAGGTCTCCCAAAGCTCTTGGCTCACCCCATGAGTGACCATTTTCTTTATTTTTAAATGTTGTTTCTGCAGACTGTTGGCGAATCCTGGTTATATTCAGAAAACCCAGTGCCAACTGCCAAGGCCTCCAAAATTTAAAAGCCCTCTTATGAGGTGGGTGTAGGCAGCAAAGATGGGCTTAGGTCTAGGCTTGACTACACTGGATCCAGAGTCAGAATGAGTCTGCCCTGGGCGTGCCCATAAAGAGTGAAGTCAAGCTTTAAAGCCAGCCGCTGGATGTTTCTCTACAGCCCACACTGGAAGGCCACCAAGCAAGCATCCTGTCCAGTTTCCTGAGGGGACAGACCCCAACAGTGCTCCAGCTGGACCTCTACTGGGCAGTAATACTGCTGGGAGGTCAGGAACTGCCCAGCACCATGGAGGACAGTGCACTTGAATGGGTGAAGACAGGCTGCCTGTGGTGGCCACAGTGCCCTGATAATGGATCCATTCACAGCAGAGCAGCCGGCGTGTGACTGTGTCATGCGCACCAGTGTCAACTCTCCTCTCTCATTCTTTTTTTAAATGACTAGTTGAGACTCATTGTATTGAGTTAAGAAACTGAAGCTGGACTTTTTACCAGCTGTGGGAAGTAATGAGGTTCCCATCACAGGGAGCATTCAACTAACAGTTGGGCAAACGTTTGGTATGGATTCGACAGGAACATTCAAGTATCACATAGAACGTTTGTGTGTCCTGGATGCCAACCCCCTTAGCCCAGAAAGCGGAGCCTAAGTTGGGCTTTTGTTCCCAGGAAGTTGCAGCAGGGGTGTAAGGCAGAGGAGGAGACAGTCCAGGACCATCATGCTGTGTTTGAGGCAGACCCCATCATGGACACTGGAGCTGAGCCCCTAAACCTTCCCAGAGACCTGGAGAGCTGACCACCTGAGCGAGAAGGAAGGAAACCTTACCTCTCCCACACTTCTGGGTGGTGACTTCAGGATCCCACAGGTGGCCCTCCGCACTGGCGTGCATAGCACACTGTAGGCCAGGTGAGACCTGCCCAGAACTGTGTGCAGTGGCTGGACTTGAGTCAGGACCAGGAATGTGGGAAGGGTGGAGCAAGGGGCCAGAGGAGCCTGATGTGCGATCAGGAAGGCAGATGGTAACTCAAAACCATCCCCTCCAACCGCCCTGTTGTACAGTTAGCAGATGTGGATCTTTCTGGAGTGATTTAAGCAACTGCTCTTCAAATCTGGGATGATGCACAGGTGGGCACCAGGTGGCTGCGGGAGCTGTGTGCACAGCACAGGGTGCTAGTGCCTGAGGCCCTTGGGTCTTCAGTGAAAGGCCAGGAGAGGCCAACCAGCATCTTCCTCCTAAATATTAACAGGAAAATGTCATGTGTGGGAGCAGAGGCTTGGATAAATTCACATCTGATAGAACTTGGCAGAAGAGTGGGCACACCAGAGGCTTTAGGGGCCACCTGCCAGTACTGCTGGCGTCACTGCCAAGGCCAGGGCCAGGCTGTTAGTGAGGAGACCACCCCAGAAGCAGGGTGCCTTAGAAGGGGGGTGCACCGTGGGGCTGGATTCAGCAGTGCCTTGTGTGTGCTCAGTCACTCAGTCATGTCCAACACTGTATGACCCTGTGTCTCCTCCGTCCATGGGATTCTCCAGGCAAGCATACTGGAGTGGGTTGCTATTTCCTCCTCCAGGGGATCTTCTCAACCCAGGGATTGAACCCGCATCTCCGTCATTTCCTGCATTATCAAGTGGATCCTTTATCACTGAGCCACCTGGGAAGCCCAGGTCCAGTGGTGAGTTTCCCCTTTTATGGGGCAGAGTGAGAGTTTGCAGGATACAAAGAGGGAAACGTTAGCCATCCCTCCCTAAGAGGAGCTGTCTGTCCCCTCAGCCCACATCCAGGCCTCCTGCCTCCTAGGGCTGGCTCCACACTGAGGTGCTGCCCACACACAGATCATCAGGCCTAAGAGGTAGGCAGGACCCTGATCCTGACGAGGGAACAGCACCCAGCAGCCGTCAAGGAATCGGTGGCCTGTATGTGAACTGAGGACAGCATCGTCTGGCCCTCAGCACTGCTTCCCGGAACCCCGAGACCTGAGGTTGGATCTCAGCTTCCTGAACTGGCCTTTGTTGGGAGATACTCCTGCATGGGTCTCCCGAGCTTCCTGAACTGGCCTTTGTTGGGAGATACTCCTGCATGGGTCTCCCGAGCTCTTCCCCACTCAGCTGGGTGCCCTGGTTACCTGGCCTGTTTCCTGAGCAGCCTTGAGGAATGAGGTCATGGTGCCCTTCAGGAGGAAGAGCGGGCTTGCCTGCTGCCTCTATCTTGTTCCCCCTGCATATCAATTTCCATCAGGGCTCCACTTGTCACCCCCGGGAGAATGGAGGCTCCAGGAACACACATGCTAATCTTGACCCTCTGAGCACTGCTTTTCCTGCAAGTAATAATCTTCTTTGGGGCCTTCCCAGGTGGCTCAGTAGTAAAGAATCCACCTGCCAGTGCTGGAGATGCCAGTTCAATCCCCGGATCGGGAAGATCCCCTGGAGGAGGAAACGGCAACCCACTCCAGTATTTTTGCCTGGAGAATTCCATGGACAGAGGAGCATGGTGGGCTATATTCCACGGGGTCACAAAGAGTCGGATATGACTGAGCGCACACACACACACACACACACACACACACACAATATGCACAGGAGCCTGTATTTTCAATCAGCACCTGAAGAACGTGACCAGCTGGCAATCCAGTCAGCTTGAAGAGGAGGGAAAGCTCTGACTCCTTCATGGTTCTGGGCAGCGTCCCACCCTCACAACCCCCTCCTCCCTTCCAGGGACCTGCCCTGGACCCACCAGCTTGAGGAGTCCCGGCCGATGAAAGGCAGGGAGGAAAATCAGTGCACAAAACCCCAGCATGACGGGGCAAGTACCAACACTGACGCACTTTTATCTTTTCTCAATTTCAGGCCTCCCCCAAGGCTCACTTCCTCAGAGACGCCCCCCCCCCCGGCCCATCTGCGTGGGTCCTTACGCTAAGTGCTCACTGCGCTGTCTCCCCCTAAGCTGCCGCCTTGGTGGGGGCAGGGACAGTCTTTTTGTCCACTGCCAGCTCTCTGCGGCTGGCACAGGCCAGCAGCCACGTGAGCCGGCTGCCGATGCGGGGCCAGGATGGGAGGCTGGGAAATGGGGGAGCTGGTTCCCAAGAGGAGCCCCTGTATGGCGCTGAACACCTGCATCCAGGGCACCCCAGCCTGCAGCCCAGTGAAGCAGAGGCGGGGGCGCTTCCCCGGGCAGAGTGCATGGCCCTGCTCCCCACTCACCCTTGTCCCTGAAATCCCCAAGTTGATTCACTCGCTCTGGGAAGCCAGGTCTGTGAAAACACTGCTCAGTGTTCACTGGAGCCTCTGACTCAGAGCAGAACGGCATAGGGTACCTGACCAGGAACAAAAGAAGGAAGGAAAGAATGAATGAATGCAGGCTGGACAGTCCACCCATAACAAAATCTAGACAATGAGATGTGCCTACACTAGACCTAGTTAGAGTTCTGTGCTGTGCTAAGTCATTTCAGTCATGTCTGACTCTGTGACCCTATGGACTATTGCCCCTCAGACTCCTCTGTCCATGGGATTCTCCAGGCAAGAATATTGAACTGGGCTTCCATGCCCTTCTCCACGGGATCTTCCTGAAACAGGGACTGAACCCAAGCCTCATGTCTCCTATGTTGGCAGGTGGGTTGTTTACCACTAGTGCCACTGGGGGAGCCCAGTTAGAGCCCTTAATAATGTTATCAAATAACTCAAAATTTCACATGGTCAGTGTAGAAATTGCCTAACCCCAGCTATATTCTTTGGCCACCTGATGCAAAGAGCTGACTCATTGGAAAAGACCCTAATGCTGGGAGAAACTGAAGGCAGGAGAAGGGGACGACAGAGGATGAGATAGTTGGATGGCATCACTGACTCAATGGACCTGAGTTTGAGCAAACTCCAGGAGATGGTGAAGGACAGGGAAGTGCTGGAGTGCTGCAGTCCATAGGGTCACAAAGAGTCTCTCCCCCTAAGCTGCCGCCTTGGTGGGGGCAGGGACAGTCTTTTTGTCCACTGCCAGCTCTCTGCGGCTGGCACAGGCCAGCAGCCACGTGAGCCGGCTGCCGATGCGGGGCCAGGATGGGAGGCTGGGAAATGGGGGAGCTGGTTCCCAAGAGGAGCCCCTGTATGGCGCTGAACACCTGCATCCAGGGCACCCCAGCCTGCAGCCCAGTGAAGCAGAGGCGGGGGCGCTTCCCCGGGCAGAGTGCATGGCCCCGCTCCCCACTCACCCTTGTCCCTGAAATCCCCAAGTTGATTCACTCGCTCTGGGAAGCCAGGTCTGTGAAAACACTGCTCAGCTGTTCACTGGAGCCTCTGACTCAGAGCAGAACGGCATAGGGTACCTGACCAGGAACAAAAGAAGGAAGGAAAGAATGAATGAATGCAGGCTGGACAGTCCACCCATAACAAAATCTAGACAATGAGATGTGCCTACACTAGACCTAGTTAGAGTTCTGTGCTGTGCTAAGTCATTTCAGTCATGTCTGACTCTGTGACCCTATGGACTATTGCCCCTCAGACTCCTCTGTCCATGGGATTCTCCAGGCAAGAATATTGAACTGGGCTTCCATGCCCTTCTCCACGGGATCTTCCTGAAACAGGGACTGAACCCAAGCCTCATGTCTCCTATGTTGGCAGGTGGGTTGTTTACCACTAGTGCCACTGGGGGAGCCCAGTTAGAGCCCTTAATAATGTTATCAAATAACTCAAAATTTCACATGGTCAGTGTAGAAATTGCCTAACCCCAGCTATATTCTTTGGCCACCTGATGCAAAGAGCTGACTCATTGGAAAAGACCCTAATGCTGGGAGAAACTGAAGGCAGGAGAAGGGGACGACAGAGGATGAGATAGTTGGATGGCATCACTGACTCAATGGACCTGAGTTTGAGCAAACTCCAGGAGATGGTGAAGGACAGGGAAGTGCTGGAGTGCTGCAGTCCATAGGGTCACAAAGAGTCAGACACAATTTAGCAACTGAACAAGTATATTCTGTCTGGATAAACTGCTGGTTATTTTGATTGGCGTGGTCAGTAAAGTCAGTTGATAACTCAGGCTCTCCTGGAATTCACATGGTCCAGTTCCAAGGCTGTGGGTGGGGCTACAAGCCTCCCCCCTCCCGTAGCCACATCCAGCCTCTTAGCAGTCCCACAGTATTTGGGTCCTGGCTTCTCTTAGAACTGGACTGTTTGACAACCCTGGGCTCATGCCGTTCCCTGCCGGAATCCACACTGGGAGCTGGGCAGGGGCTCTTCTCTCGCATGTCCTGCCCAGGCCCTGCTGCCCAGGCCAAGTGAGTGGACCATCATCACAGCTGCAGTTTTTGAGGACCCGTCCCCGAATCGAGCCCCCACCCTGGTCACCAATGTCCGTGACTTATTTGCCTTTCCCGAGCAGGAAGATCTCTCTGTAAGGGTGCTTGGCATCACTTCTGTACATACTGTAAAGTCTAAAATTCTATTAAAATGGATAGAGCCCTAATCAAATAGGAGCATTTAATTAAAAAAAACCACTCAAATGTAAGAGTATTTTAGAGCAAAACTTGTCTCTTGAGGCCATGTCTGGCATTTCTGCACTGCCCATTGTGCCTGTCAGCATGATTATTAACCTTCCTGAACTAATGATACAGAAAAACAAGAAATAATAATCAGCAACACCGAGCACTGCCAAACTTCGGAAGGAAGGGGCATTGGCCCCAGAACACTGACTCTTGCCAGTCTGTCCCAGTCTAATGATTGGTGTTCCAACCAGCGATTCAACAAATCCCAAGTTTGCAACCAGCCTGCTGAGAGACCTCCATCAGTCCTCTGCTGGTCCACAGCTGACTGGCTGAAAGATAAGTCAGGGTTTTCTCCTGAGAAGATCTACAAATATACGGAGAACTAGTAAATGGAATGAGGAGAAAGCAATGGCACCCCACTCCAGTACTCTTGCCTGGAAAATCCCATGTGCGGAGGAGCCTGCTAGGCTGCAGTCCATGGGATCGCTAAGAGTCGGACACGACTGACGACTTCACTTTTACTTCTCACTTTCATGCATTGGAGAAGGAAATGGCAACCCACTCCAGTATTCTTGCCTGGAGAATCCCAGGGACGGGGGAGCCTGGTGGGCTACCGTCTATGGGGTCGCACAGAGTCGGACACGGCTGAAGCGACTTAGCAGCAGCAGCAGCAGTAAATGGAATGAGAGGCACTGCTGATAAACTGTGTGCTGATGCTCGTGAATTGCAGGTTTCCTGGCACGAGGATCTGGATGCTGACTGGACTGGTAAGTCTCGGTGACCTGCAGGAGGCCAAGAAAGAGGAAGCGCAAGGGGTCTTTACAGAGAATTATGCAGGGCCCAAACCACAAAGCCATGAACAGGTGAAGAGTTTGGGGCCTCAACTCTCAGCCAGTGGGGCTTCCCAAGTGGCGCTAGTGGTAAACAGCCAGCCTGCCAATGCAGGAGACCTGGGTTTGAGCCCTGGGTTGGGAAGATCTCCTGGAGGAGGAAATGACAACCCACTCCAGTATTCTTGCCTGGAAAACCTCATGGACAGAGGGACCCAGCAAGTTACAGTCCATGGGTCGCCAAGAGTTGGACGCAACAGAAGTGACAGCATGCATGCTCAACCAGTGGGTCGTTCACTCCCTCTGGAGTTGAAGGGTGCGCCAGTGGCCACAGCAGTGCCCCTGAGATGCCCCTGGTTACCCCTAGCTGAGCTGGGAGCTGCCCGGCTTCCGCATGGCCTTCAGGTCCTGCCTCAGCCCTGCCACCCTGGAGTGGCCTAGCCATGGAGAAAGGCACGCTTTGACTGCTTGGCACCCCTGAACCATCTCACCCCAGGGCAGCAGCATTTCCAGCCAGGTCCTGGCCCACACAGAGCGCTGGGCGGACACCAAGGTGCAATGTAGATCTCAGCTCATCACAGCCTCTCTTCAGCTTCACGTCCTTGCCTTCAAAGCAGACGAATAATGTCTGTGTCCCTGAGTGATGCGAAGGACCCAAGGGAGGGGTTGGGGCAAGGAGACCATGGAGGAGCTGCAGGGTAGCTGGAGAGAAAAGCTTCCACATGGGGCCCTTGCTGGAGCTGTCACAGGGAAGAGTCAGTTGGCCAGGACATGCAAGGGGACAACAGGAAATGTCCAGATGGGGTGTGGTCCACGAAGCCTCGAGGAATATTCTCATGGAGCCCAAATCTGGTTTTCAGATTTCCTGCTGACCTTACTCTGTGGCATCACTCAACACATGAGTTTGGAGTGTGTGTGAATCAGAACTTCTGACTTTGAAAAACACAGGGTTGGGGATACCTATGGCTGATTCCTGTTGAGGTTTGACAGAAAACAACAAAGTTCTGTAAAGCAATTATCCTTCAATAAAAAATAATTAAAAAACAAAAAAAACATAGGGTTGGCTGGTTGTCAGTGTCCCGGTAAGATTGGTGTCAGGGAAGCTGAGGTCATGCCCTGCCAGTATTGTCATTGGATGTGGCCCCTGTTGGCTCATGGGCCCCACCGTCCTCTAGAGGCCTGCGCGACCAGGAGTAGCAGAGCTTCCTGCCAGGGTGGGCACCCCAGTCAGAGCCCTCCTCCCTCCAGCTTCGGCAGAATCGGCCTTGAGCAATTCATCCCAGTTTACCTAAAACTGTTCTGGTTTTAACTCCAAGAGTCCCATGTCCCAGGACCCCCTTAGTCCCAGAAAATCAGGACTGTTGGTCACCAAGCTCCAATAAGAACCAGTGGCCAGCTGACAGGACCTGGGCACGGAACACACTTGGGGGGCACACACGGGGGCCCCTGAGAGGGAGGGGCACCTCATCCCAGGCAGGCCTGCCCAGCCCTCAGTAGATGGGGTCAAGGATGCTCTTACACCCCAGAGTGTGGGGGACCCAGTCACCCCTTCCTGGTCGGCTCACCTTGGGAGAGTTTCCTGGCCCAGAATGTTTCAGGATGATTCTGGGAGGTAACAAGGCTAGGACTCCTGACCATCTGTGGCTGTCAGCACCCCTGCAGAGCCAGCCCTGCCTGTAGACACCCGAAATCACCCCAAATTATCTGCCTTACTAGCCACACAACGGGGACAGATGCCATGTTCTGAGGGACCACAGTCTTGGGCGTCTTGGGCCATGTCCAGTGTGAGGAGCTCCTGGGTTCACACCCAAGGATTCTCCCATGGTCCCTCCATCCCCACCCTGGTGAGGACACCCTGAAATGTCACCAGGCTGCCCTTTCCTGTGGGAATTCCTCCTCTCCATTTTATCCGTTTCTATCAGGAAAGTATTAATACAAGAACAACTTCAACAGCAGTGGTGGTCATTTCCCAGATTCAGCTCTGCCCTCCCCTCTATCCAGTCACTGCCTGGCCCAGGTCCTGCCCCAACGACAGTGCCTGTATGTCCTGACTATCAGAGTCCAGGCCTCATGTGACCCAAGGAGAGACTGGTGGTTGGATCAGGAGGACCCCTTGGAGCTGCAGGGGGGAACTGGCTTCCCCATAGCCAGCCTGTAGGACACAGAACCTGCTTCCTGACTGTAAAAGGAGGGCCCAGCGAGGGCACAAACCGGTGGGCTGCCTCTGAGAAGGTTGACACCGAGTCACCTGTCATCCTCACTGATTTATGCCCTGGCTTCTTGTCAGCCCTTAAGTGGAGAAACGTTACAAAAAGCACAAGAATGCCATGTTGGCTGGGGTGGGGGTCATCGTGAGGCCCCAGGCCAGGCCTCTCTCCGATCCCCCTAACATCCCTGGGACAGCTGTTTCAGCCCATAGACACTCTGAGCCCAGCCATTACATCCAACTGACCACACTGGCTGCTCCTGGTCCCAGGGCTGGGAGGCATGGACAGCCCACACTGACTAGGCCTGACCCCTGCACTCCCTTCCCTCTGCTTGGGTATCTGCAGTTGTGTTTTGTCCTGTTGCCCTGCAGGGATTCCTGGGGACCCCACTGAGACAAATTGCAAGTGTTAGTCTCTTAGTCATGTCCAACTCTTTTCAACCCCATGGACTATAGCCTGCCTATAGGCTCCTCTAGTCCATGGGATTCTCCAGGCAAGAATACTGGAGTTGGTTGCTACTTCCTTTTCCAGATCATCCAACCCAGGGATCGAACCCAGGTCTCTCTGCATTGTAGGTGGGTTCTTTACCATCTGAGCCACAAGGGAAGCCTGTCTCAGTGAGACAGGCCATAGATAAAGGTCTCTGAGTTGGCTAAGAAAAGCAAACTTTAGTCTTTGGGGGAATGGGGTGGGGTTAGGTTAGGTGGGCCCGGCTCAGATTTAAAATGAGAAGAAACGTTAACCCAGGACCTAGAAGTGCGGGCAGCCCAGACGGTGCTCTGTGGCCATGAGGGCCGTCTCGGGCGGGGGAGACACAGTTATTTTTGCCTCTTGAGGTTTAGTCCTTCCTGCTTGGACATTTTTGGAAGTACAGGAAACACATGGGGTTTAACTAAGGGAAAATGCCTCCAAAACCTTCATCTTCCACAGGGAGTGTGCCCAGTGGGGCTGAGGCCCTTCACACGTAGGTGACGGAGAACAAAAGCCCAGATCGGGCTTGGACGGGGCACCACTGCTTTGCTAGGAAGTTCAAGGATCCCTTCTAACTTCGGCTTTCTCTGAAGGAAAAATGCTCGCAGTTTACCAAAATGGCGACGTTTTAGGAAATGGTCAAAGCCACTGATGATCCACAGAAACCACCCCTGTAAGCACGGGAATGCAGAGAACGAAACAAAACAAGAGAGCTCGGAAGTGTGTCACTGCCAACAGCTTTGCACACCAGCTTGATCCCGGCAGGGGGAGCCTCTTGGGGTCATCCCAAGGGACCGCCATCGTCAGCCCCATGACACGGGCAGGGACACAGAGTTGTGGCCCCCACAGTGGAGCTGAGAACAGGGAACCAGGCCATGAGCCACGCCTGCCCAACATGCTCTTGGCAGCAAGCCCTCGGCAGTGAGTGCTGGTGATGGGGTCTGGCCCTGGGACCCTCAGACAGCCAGAGGAGGCCCTTCTGGAAGGTGATGTCTTTCCCTCCCCCACAGCTAATGTGGGTGTGGCATGAGCCCTGGAGGACGGATCATGATCTGAGGCTGAGACCAGGGCTGGCCCCTCCTTCCGCTCATGGCCCTTGTTCTCGGGCACACAAGCCACACCAGTTAATCCAGGGACTTCCCACCTCTCTTCCAAGACAGGGAAGGAGGTGTCGGAGGCTGGAGTCAGCCTCCGAAGGTGGGCCACATAAAGGGTCTGGGCTGGGGTTCACACCCTCTGGGAGACAGTGCCGAGGACCAGGGAGATCGGGGACATCTGGGTCATGGCCCCACGTGGCCTGAGCAATGCGTCATGAGGAGCAGACGCCCAACAGCCATGGGGTCCTGTGCAGGACACCTTCCCCCAAGGATGTCTTGGAGACTGGTCTCCCTAGGCCTTTCAAGTATGCATTTGCTGAGGTCAGAATGCTTCACTGGTCTAAAGTCCGGTTGAACACCTACTGTGTGTGAAATTGAGTAAGACATGGGTGCCTCCGGGAGCTGGGCCTGGGGGCTCCCACCTCCCTAGCTGGTAGCAGTGCCCTGACCACCACCCTGAGGATGGCAGTCTGACATCCTCTCAGGGAGAGCCCGCCTGGGACCTTCACTGGGTGGAGATGGTGGGGGCTGAGGGTGGGCAGGAGGAACTGGACTCAGCAGGCCCACACCCCAAGGGCCATGTCACATCCCTGCCTTTGGCTGTGGCCTTGGGGGGGTGGTCTGAGACCCTAGAAAGGGTCAGGGGGGACTGTGGGGTGGGCAGGTTGGACGGTCGCCAGCAAAGGAGACTGTGGACATTCAGAGGCTGGTCACCCAGGGAGATGGCAGCCGCTCTGCCCGCCCTCGGCCGGACTTGAAAGAAGTGAGAACAGACAGAATTCAAAGACGCCAACAAAAGGGCTTCCTGTTGACACCAACAGGCTTAAGTCTTTTCTCCTCGCACCCCGATGCCGGCGCCCCGGCTGGCGCTGCGTCCCCCAGGCGACAACACGACCATGAGAAGACAAGAAGGAAAGTCACGCCGTCAGCCACAGCTTGGCGTGGTGATTTGTTCTTTAAAATTGGGCTGGAAACCCAGACCCTGCCCCACAGACATCGGAACCAGACACGTGCTCCTACAGTGCCCTGCAGATTTCCTGCCAGGGCTGAAGGTGCAACGGGCCCACTGTGGATGCTCCGTACTTAGTTTGCCGAATCCCCGTCCACACACACGTGTGTGTGTGCAGACACACACCAGCAGCACACAGAGGACACTGGGAAACACATCAACTGTGCGGCATAGTCAGGAGGACCGAGGGGAAACCCCTTCTTTTCTCTCCACACTTCCAGAAGAATTGACCTTTCTTTCAGTAAGTGTATTTACTTTTAAAATGCAGAAGAATGACTGTAAACACTTCAATGAGCTTTCTAGACTCAATCATAATCTTTCACCTTGTTTTCTCTATCGCACGTGCGGCTACTCGGCAGAGTCGAAGGGTGGTGGGAAGGCACCTCCCCACCAGCCACGAGAGAGCAAGGGCCCCAGGGTACCCAGAATCAGCCCCTCCTGCCTCCAGGCTGAAAATGACGTCAGCAGTTTCCAGCGGTTGCGCTGCCACACTAGGAAGAGGGGGTCAGGACTGGACAGCAGGGAGGATGAGGAAGGGGAGTGTCGGTGCTCCTGAATCATAAAGGAAAACGGGACTCTCACCCACACTGGAACCTAGGCACAAGCCAACTGGGCCCCCACGGCCCTTGCAGAGTCCACACCGTGAATTCATCAGGTCCATTGACAGACGTGGGTGTGCTCACTGGTGCCCCACTCTTTGTGACCCCATGGACTGTAGCCCACCAGGCTCCTCTGTCCATGGCAGCCAAGAATACTGGAGTGGGGTTGCCATACCCAACTCCAGGAGATCTTCCTGACCCAGGGGTCGAACCCAATACTCCTTCATCTCCTGTACAGACAGGCGGATTCTTTACCACTGCGCCACCTGGGAAGCCCATTCGTTTATAGATGGGGAATGGTAAATCGAAGCAAAGATGGTTTTCCCCAAATAACACGGAGAGAATGTGTCAGTGTGTCTGTAGGACAGAATGACCTGCTACAGGGCCTTCTCCTGCTTGGGGGCCCACTCACACCAGCAACTTTTCGGTCACTCAGAAAAAGGTGCAGAGTAACATACCTAAATGGGGGACAGGTTGCCTCAAAATCCCAAGGGGCCCACAAGGCTTGTGCTCTGTCATGGTTCTGGGATGGGCTGATGCAGCAGCTCATCCTTCACTTTAGGGGGGATGTCTCAGCATGTCCCACACACAGAGGGAGAAGGCCCTGAAATTTAGTCCAATCTAACTCCCCCTCTCTGACATGCGAGTATCTGACCAGTAAGTCTAATTGCTCCTTACTGCTCACTACTTCCAATCAGCATGATGTCATCGAGGCAGGGGGCCAATGTGCTATCTGGTGGAAGGGAATGGCTCATATTCCCTGAGAACTGAACTGTAATGTAGGCCTAAAGAAGGAGTTTACCCCTGAACTAGGACAGTGAAGGTGTGTCACGGACCTTGCCAGCTGAAGGCAAACTGATTCTGGTGGGCCTTATGGAATGGGTTGGATAAAAAGGCATTTTCCAGATCGCTGGCTGCATACCAGGTACCAAGGGATGCGTTAATTTGCTCAATCAGTGGAACCGTAGCTGTAACAGCAGCTGCAATTGGAGTCACCACCTGGTTAAGTTTATGACACTCCACTGTCACTTTCCAACACCCATTGTCTTCCGCCAAATTGTTGTTCAGTCGCTAAGTCATGTCTGTCTTTTTGCAACCCCATGGACTGCAACACACCAGGCTTCCCTGTCTATCACCATCTCCCAGAGTTTGCTCAAACTCATGTCCATTGAGTCAGTGGTGCCATCCAACCCTCTCATCCTCTGCTGTCCCCTTCTCCTTCTGCCTTCAATCTTTCCCAGCATCAAGGCCTTTTCTAATGAGTTGGCTCTTTGCATCAGGTAGCCAAAGTATTGGAACTTTGGCATCAGTCCTTCTAATTCAGGGTTGATTTCCTTTAGGATTGACTGGTTTGATCTCCTTGTAGTCCAAGGGAATTTCAAGAGTTTTCTCCAATGCCACAATTCAAAACAATTCCATGGTGTTCAGCCTCCTGAATGGTCCAACTCCACATCCATACATGACTACTAGAAGAACCACAGCTTTGACTATATGGACCTTTGTTGGCAAAGTGATGTCTCTGCTTTACAATATGCTGTCTAGGTTTGTCATAGCTTTTCTTCCAAGGAGCAAGTGTCTTAATTTCATGGCTGCAGTCACCATCTGCAGTGATTTTGGAGCCCAAGAAAATAAAGTCTATCACTGTTTCCATTGTTTCCTCATCTATTTGCTATGAAGTGGGGATTGGATGCCATGATCTTTGTTTTTTGAGTGTTGAATTTTAAGCCAGCTTTTTCATTCTCATCTTTCACCTTCATCAAGAGGCTGTTTAGTTCCTCTTTGCTTTCTGCCATAAGGGTGTCATCTGCATATCTGAGGTCATTGATATTTCTCCCAGCAATCTTGATTCCAGCTTGTGCTTCATTCAGCACAGCATTTCGCATGATGCACTCTGCATATAAGTTAAATAAGCAGGGTGACAATATACAGCTTTGACATACTCCTTTCCCAATTTTGAACATGTTGTTCCATGTCCGGTTCTATTGATTCTTGACCTACATACAGGTTTTGCAGGAGGCAGGTAAGGTAGTGTGGTATTCCCATTTCTCTGAGAATTTTCCACAGTTTGTTGTGATCTGCACAAAGGCTTTAGCATAGTCAATAAGGCAGATATTTTTGGTTTACTAGGCGGAGGCTATTATAGTGGCTTCACCTGGCCTTTCCCACCAGAAAAGCCCTTACTCCACAAGTTGGGGAGGGAACATGGGATTCTGCTGGTTGCTGAGATGCCTACTCCAGTTAAGCCTGGAACTGGGGAAATAAACACAGGATGGTTTCCAGGACCTACCGGACTCACTGTGAGGCGGACCTGAGTGAAGACGCCACTGACCACGTGACCTCCACCAGCCTCGCTCTGACTATGATGTTTCAGGTCTTGGAATCAGGGTCAGTCCAGAGTCAGCAGCATGCAGTCATTCCCAAAAAAGTTACATTTTCTAAAGGCACAGTTACCCTGGTGAGAGGTCACAAACCCTCAGAGAATATGAACAGAAAGAGTAATAATATGAATTGCTGGCACTCTACCAGGCTTCTTCCTTAAGGGACCCTGGCCTCCCCTTCATCTGGGGGCTTCTAAAGTCTGTAAACTGGCTCTTGTCCGGGAAGTGATGGAAAGCCATGAGTCTGCTTTTATGAATGGGGTTAGACTTTTGTTTACTTGACCTAGAACTTCTCTGCTTACACAGATGAAGTAAGAATCCAACAGGCTTCCTATCCGTCTCACTCCCAGGAAGACCAAGGCCGTGGTCTGTGCCAGGTGGCCTGCTTCCTTGCTGTCCATCATGGTGACCATATCCCTCTCGCCCTGGGGCCACCCACCCCAGGAGCCAGTCACTCCCACAGCACTCAGTTTTCCAGACTGAGTGGCCGTGGCTCCCACTATAAGTTCTGACCCACAGAGAAGTGATTGGAGCCCTTCAAGGGTGCCAGGGCTCCCCTCTCAGGTTTATTCCTCACCGCTGTGGGAAGAGCTGTGTCTCTGGACCCTCCCACGTGGGTGAGCAGGTCTCCCCCAGCCTCTGAGCCCCTCCTGCAGGAAACAGGCAAGTCCTGCATTTCCAATTCATTCACAGCCAAACAGCCCACGAGAGCCCTTCCTGCCCCGGCACCACGACCTCCGCTGCAGTCTCCACTCAGTGGGCCCCCCCCCCCCGTGTCCGACACCTTGATCTGCCCCCTACTGCATCCCACACCCTCCTCTGTCCCATCACATGTGCCCAGGGCTGCTGCTCCTCTAAATCAGGAGACTCAAGCCCCCCTCTGGAAGCGTAGCCCTCCTCCTCGTGGGTCACACCTCTTACCCACCTTCGGTAGCCTCAGGGGAGGCCGACATTGGTCACCCAGGCAGTGTGGGGTTGACCTCTTCAGAAGTAGGGGGAGAGGCTGACATCACTGGGGGCGGGGGTGCTGCTCTGGGAGGAGGCCCACCTGCAGGGCTGGGCGCTGAGTGCCCCACCCACATCTTCTCTTTAACTTGGACAAACTATCACCCTGCCCACCTCCCAGCTCCTGTCCTGTGTTTTCTTGAATAGGTTTCCTCTGGCTTCTCTAAGGACTGGACACATCCCACTATGACTTCAGAGGCCAGAAGAACAAGTCTGTAATGAAAACAGCTCACTGCCTGGTGAGCTCATCTAGGTCCAGTTTTGGGGGGAGCACAGCCGTGACCCGACATGACACTCCTCACGCCACTGGCCCTGCCCTCACATTCCTTCTGCCCCAGGTCCCAGCACCTGTCCCTCCCCTCCTCCACCCCTTCCTGCATCATCCTCCTGACACTGCCTGCCTGTCTCCTGGTCTGCTCAGCCCATGTGATCACCCCCTGGAGCCCCCCAAGGCCCCAGGACCCACACTCCACACCCAACCTTTGCAGGGTTCTGGGCCCAGGGAAGGTGAGGCCCCCTTGGCACACGGGACGTCCCAGCACATCTGCATGGCACGGACCACTAACTCAGCAAGTATTCCTCACTTGTCCTCCCAGACTAACTTCCTTGCTTCTTTTGGTTCTGGGTGGGACTGTCCATCCAGATGGAGCCCTCTGGGCAAGTGGATAATGGCCCATGGCTGCAGTGATGACCTCTGGCCTTCTCCAGTAACTGGGGTGACCCCCACCCCCACACCACGGCAGGGCCCGAAGGCTTGCCCTCAGCCCCTCCAGAGGGGGCAGCCCTGAGTCGCCCAGCCCGCCATGGCCTCTCCCCAGGGTGGGGCGAGTGAGAGAGAAGCTAAGGGACGAGGCCCCGCCCCCCAGGCTCCAGACAAGCGTGTTTTACAGCCGCCCCCGCCTGCTTGCCCGGGCTGAGTCACAGAGGTGCAGGTGGCCCAGAACTGACTCAGGAGCCTGTCGCTGGGGCTCCCGGCTGAGACCACAAAAGGGTCCCCGAGTGCGCTGGCACCCGTAGGACCTGGGAGGGGAGAGCCCGATGGGAAGGCGGGGTGCTGAGTGCACACGGAGCTTCTGCAGGACCTGCCTTCTCCCTTTCTCCTTTCTTGGGCAGGAAGGGGATGCCACACCTGTTCACTTGAAGGCCGGAGTGCCCCTGGTCACTGTCTTTATGCCACATGCCTGGATTCCTGGGCCCACAGACGTAAGACAGGCCACTGCCAGCCCATGTCCAGCTGTCAGCAGGCGTGGCTGGGAATTCATATGTGAATGGGGGTGGCTGGCCTGGCCACGCCTCAGGGCCACCTGCCCCAGGCTGGAGCATCCCAGCACAGGGAAGAGTCTTCTGGCAGAGAAAGACTCTGTCCCTCATACTGGATGTTTTGCAGACAAATGAGAAAATGGGGACTCGGACCTCTCCTCAGAGGGATCTCATCTCCCTGTGAGCTCCTCACCTGCTATCCGAACCACAGTGGTGTCGGCACCATCCAGGGAGCAAGCGACTCTTCTTCCAGAATTTGAAGGTGAAACTCAGGACCTCTGCCACTCACAAATGGCCCAGTGGAAAATGAGCAAATGTGCACACACGAGACACACAAAGATGCACCCAAGCTGATGGGGGTGAATCAAAGGGCGTGTGGTGCTGGGCGCACGGCACCTGGCTTGGGCAGCTTCAGACACTTGAAAATGCCCACCTGGGATGTACACTGGTAACTGCTGTATCAGAAACTTCTGCTCCTCAGGGAGGCAGTGTGGTTCTGAGTCCTTCCTCAGAAGCAGTTCAGCTGGGTGGCTGAGTGCGAAGCAGGCCATGTGGCACACCTACCAGGAGGCACTCGCCAGCAGCGACTGGAGGATACAGGATACAGGAGCGTCTCCTGGGAACACCTGGGAGCTCCAGCGGAGTGGTGAGCCTGGCGCAGGTGTGGATGTAAACAGTGAGGCCACCATCCATGCACAGAAGCAGGATCTCTGGGCCTGGCTCCCTGGCACGCCACCCTCAGCAACCGGGACACCACCCTCTCCATGTTACCACCCTGGGGTCGCCAGGCCTCAGGGATGATCCCAGCCCAGCTTAGGAGCCTTGATGACCGATCGGGTGCAGCCGCTGGATTGTAGAAACATGTACCTGCTAGGGGGGCACTGCCAGGCCTGCCTGTAGCTGCCTGGGACAGAGTCATTGAGATGGACTTCAGCCAGCTTCCCAGGAGAAGTGATGTCTGAGCTGGGTGAGGAGGAGGGTTGTGAAACCACCAGCAGCATGTACTTACTAAATATGTGGTGCCAGGGTGGGGGTCCTTCTCCCCTGTGGGGTGCTGCCTCTAGGCACTCAGAGAACAGAGACGTTCCTGCTTGTGTGATGGCTGTGGGGTCACCAGAGATCACCACTGTGTGGTCTGTTGACGGCCAGGCAGAGTGAGATGCTGCCAAGCCCAGGCTGAACCAAGGTGGCTGCTGCAAACAACGGCAACGAGGGCGCAGGAATAATCATACCACCTTCGCTGCTGACCCATGCACACACCTGGCTGACTGGCAGGATCCCCTCACTTTCTCCCTCCCACTTTTCTCAACCGCACAGACAGCAAACATGCCAGTAAATTAGGTTAAAGAGGTGACTGAGTGAAGGTGTTTGGGTTGGGGCCAGCCAGCACTCTCCTGGCTGTTTCACGTCGTAATTACACACTGCTGGCTACAGTTGCTAAATGTTAAATTACAAGCGTTTGCTCGTGATCCATCATTTCACCATGATTACAATAATTATGTCCCGGTGAGAAGGTCAGCAAAAATGACCTGGAAGGGGAAAAAAGCATCATGGCAGAAATGACAGCGATCCAGGGGCTGAGGAGGGACAGGGCTGGGTCCATGTGTAAACCTCCCTTGGCAGATGGGGGTCTGGGTGTTTTCATGTGAACCAAATCAGTCAACCCTAAAGGAAAGCAACCCTGAATATTCATTGGAAGGACTGATGCTGAAGCTGAAGCTCCAGTCCTTTGGCCAACTGATGCAAAGAGATGACTCACTGGAAAAGACCTTGATGCTTGAAAAGATTGAGGGCAGGAGGACAAGGGGGCAACAGAGAATGAAACGGCTGGATGGCATCACCGACTCAATGGACATGAGTCTGAGCAAATTCCAGGAGATAGTGAAGGGCAGGAAAGCCTGGCGTGCTGCAGTCCTGGGGTTGCAAAGAATCAGACATGACTTAGCAACTTCAACAACAACATGTGTTTTTCGAATGCCAAAGAATGAATTCCCTGGACACGTTTGGGAAAACCTTTAACGTTTTTCTGCAAGTGTCCAGTTTCTAGGGGAGGAAGTTGATTCTTCAATGAGCAGACTTAAGTGACTGGACATTATGCATGATAGAATGACCATCAGTACACATTTGAAAACCTCAAAACTGGGCAGAAAATGAAAGCATTTACAGGGACCAAGCGTTACTGGCTCAAAGAACTCACGATGCAATGAAAGTGGTGGGGCAGGGCTTGGGGAGAGGGTTCCCCCAGGAGGTCCTGAGCCCTGCTGAGAGTCAGGTGGCACCTTGACCCCTGCATCAGCATCTGTGTGGAGCTGAGGTTTATCATGCCCACCTTATATAAGGCTTGGTGTGATGATGTCACACACTCTATATCCCCCTGAGAATCAAGATTCCACCTACTTTGCAGGTAACGAGACTCAGAAACAGACCCTGACTCCACCGCCTGTGTGATCCATGGAGGGGGGCCACATCAGAGCCCATGTCTGTGGTCCATCCACCACCCGCAGGGCCTGCTGCAGCCTGACATTCAGAGGCTGGTAAAGCGTGAGTGGCCCCACAGATCCCACCCCAGGGAGCTTCCTTCCTCAGGTGGTGGGTCCCTGCCGCACTTCAAAGGAACAACTGGAGAGGTTGGAGCACATGGGCGCTTGCAAGTCAGGTGGACACTCCAGAGCTGCTCCAGCCATAACCATCATCATGGTCTCACTGGAGGCCATCGCTGCTGCCTCTCAGCCTGGCCCAGGTCCAGGGCTGTGGCCCTGGAACTCACCCCAGAGGCGTGCCAGGCAGGTGCCTGGGAATCATCTCTTTAAGTGAACGGACAGATCAGGAGTAAAGGTTTATACTGACCTGAGTTTGGGCCATGGACTCCGTCATTGTGTGCTCTGCATGGACCGGTAGATGGGACAGGCGGCTCTGTGGTTAAGTGCCCTGCACCACGCCCCTCCACACGAGGCAGAGGCGAAGCACAGCAGAGGTGTGCACCTCAAAGGCACGCTGAGCTGTGCTGTGTGGTCTCTGTCATTGCTGAGCCCTATTCCTCTGGCCTCATGGGGCTGTGGAAGGAACTCAGGCAAGATGGTAGGGCTGTCACCCGGGTGTGTGGATGGGCAGCTTTGCTGTCTGACCACAGTGGGTCTGGTCCTCCATTCTGCCTTCCAGTGGGCATGCTGGTGTTGGGAGGACCATGAATACAGCACCCAGCTTTTTTCAGACGCCACGACACCCATCTTCTTTCTCACTATGGGTGGGGGTGGGGACACCACCTTCCTGGGTTTAACTGGGAGAAAGTCTCACTGGGAAGTGCTCTCCGACCCCAGCCATCCGTGGACTAACACACCCCAAGGTTCTCTGACTGGACTCCTGCAGGGTTTCCCTGTTCTCGGCTTGGTGGGGCGGCGGGTGATGAAGCGGGGCAGGTGGTCTTTGCTGGGCAGCCTCAACCAGCCATGACCCACTGCATTGTGCTGCCCCAACCCCCACCATCACATGCCCCCCAAGAGCTGACGCCGTGAGCACCAGGAGGTGGCTCTGCACAGCCAGGAGGGGTCGTCAGCCCCACCTTGCAGGACAAAGAGGTGCCCAGGAGGCCCGGAGCCAAGTGAGGAACTAGCTCTGCTACTGTGGCCCTGCCCCAAGGCTGGCTCTTGACATGAGGAGACAAATCAGGAAACTTCTGCTTCAGGGACCCTCCAGGAATCCAGAGGTACCTGTGTCCCCAGAAGTGAGGGCCTGTCACAGAGACTTAGGTTGGATGGTCCCAAGAGCCTATCAGATTCTCCCAAGAACACTGCTAGAACTTTTGTCTTTAATCAGTTGTCTTAAATTTCTTGTCTTAAATTTCAGAAAGCTAAGCGGACAGAGAGTTCCGATATACTCCCTGCCCTGCCCTGCCCGATTCCTCTTACTGACATCTTGCATTAATGTGCAGCGGTGCTATAATCGCTGAGCCAACGCGGATAACTATTAACTGAAGGCTGCAGAGTTGGCTCCTGGTCACTGCTCTACTGGTCTGGCGAGCACCATTGTGCAGAGCTTGTTTCAGGGAAGTGGACCTGAGCAGAGGTGGTTTGGCAGCTTTCCAGGTCACAGTCCTGAGCCTAGGACAGGAATCAGCTCCACTTTGCCCCCCTAAAACGGCTCTCTTCTTTGGTCCAGCGGTCACCATGGAATTCGGAAATCCTGAGCAGATCACTCAGGCTCACAGCACTCCATCTCTGCATTTGTAACATGAAGGGGCCCTCAAACCAACCCACACCTTCCCTTGTATGAAGACCTGGACCCTGACCAGCCCCAGGGCCCTTCAGGGGTCGACGAGCTGGGCCAGGCTGCTTGTATAGCCTTTCCTTACCACCCACAGTGGGTGAGAGGTGCTGCTGTGCAGACATGCTCGGGGTGCACAGAAGTGGTTGCAGTTTCCAGACTTGCAAGCAGCAGACCCCTCTCCCCTGCCACCTGGAAGGCAGTTTCACTTGGCTCACTCACTTCTCAGAGCAGTTCTGCATCCTGGTACCTGCAGCAAGGGGGGGAGGGGGGCACACACTCCAAGGGGATGTGCTGAGGGGTGCAGCAGGCCCTCAAGCCCAGAATGGACGTGTGTAGAGTCCTCCAGCCTCAAAGCTGACTTTGGGTGTTGGGATGACATCACCATTTATAACCAGGCAAGGTCCTTGCTCCAGGCTTAGACTGGGTGGGTTGACCTGCTATTTTGGGGCTGCCTTAAGCAGATTCAACTGTAACCCCCT
This sequence comes from Aepyceros melampus, assembly GCA_006408695.1. Taxonomy (NCBI): domain Eukaryota; kingdom Metazoa; phylum Chordata; class Mammalia; order Artiodactyla; family Bovidae; genus Aepyceros; species Aepyceros melampus. The sequence goes on along the minus strand of SJXQ01002965.1, from coordinate 69,979 downwards.
TCAAGGGTGAACCACGCACCCAGCCTTGCCCCAGCATTCCAGAGGCTGTCTCCCAGACTCATCTATTTTGGATCCTGCAGCCTCCGGCTTCTTCAGAGGGTGATAATTCCATCTCTACTACCGACTTAGACTTCCAAACTCTAACCAAATGACAGGGTGCAACGCAAAAATAATAGGAGTAACTCACTTCCCCCATGGGTCATTTGCAATTCCTCCCCAAATGTATATTGGCCAGAAAAAAATGCTAAAACCAGGTCAGATTTCTCTACTATTTGATGGAGTTTCAGAATCTGGAACTCAAATCAACACCCGAGTCTGAGGAAGCAGAAAAACCTGCTTCTGATTCCTGGGGTGGCTGGCTGGCGTGCCAGGGCTCCCTCCCTCCACCCGGTAGATCCTTATCATCCTTCCAGAGGCTACAGTCCTCTGAGTTGCCCATGTCCTCCTGTTTGGATGTCAGGCACTTGCTGGCCCCGTTGACCAGCTGGGGAAGGCAGCAGCTCTCCTCATAATGTGCTCACGAGGCTAGGTGCTGCGCAAACCGGGAGCTCAGAAGGAAACCTTGCACCCAGGGAGCATTCGGCAGTATCTGGAGACAGGTCTTGTTGCCAAGCCTGGCGGTGTGGGGACTGCTACTCGGAATGCTGCTAAAATCCTACAGTACACGAAAGGGTCCTCACCTCGAAAATCAAGTGCGAAGCTGGTGAATCGGGCAGGAGACTAATTTTGGAGCAGGGATGGCGGGTGGGGGGGACCAGGGGGAGGGATGTACAGGAGAGATGACCTCGGCCGGCAAATCCAGAGCCTTTCTGTGAAATGGGTGTCCCAGGGCCCACAGCACACTCAACTGTGAGTCAGCCCCATCACTGGCCACAGCCGGGCCTCCGCTCCCCCCGTGGGCCGCGGGACGGGACAGTCTGAACTTCCGCAAAGCACACTCAAATCCCGTGGAGGGTGGGTACCAGGTACATCCCTGACGGCCTCAGGCTGGTCACACAGCAGTGACACGGCCAGGCGCCCCTGCTACACCCCAGAGGCCATTCCGGACTCGGTCTGCCCGCGGGAGGGACCTGCCGGCCAGCGCTCGGCTAGGGTCTGCACAGACACCGGGTGTCGGGTTTCTACCCCGCCCCCGCACCTTACAAGCCCGGGACGCGCTGCTGCCCTTCCCCCTCCCGCTCGAAATTCCACTTTCCAACCTGGCTCTTCCCTCCCGGGCCCTCCTCCCCGTCCCTCGCGCAGCCCTCTCCTCTCCGCGGCGCCTAGCCTGTCCCACCCCTGGGCCACACGCCCCCGGCGGTCCGCGCCCCTGCCACGCCGCAGCCTCGGGTATCCGCCGAGTCCAGCCGGGCGTACTGGGCGCGGGGCGCGGGCGCAAGGGGCGGAGTTCCGGCGCGCGGGGGCGGACCCGGGGCGGGGGCGGAGCGGCGGGACGGGCACCGCCCCCCAGCTGAGCCGGGACCGGGATCGCGGACTTGCAGACTTCAGAGGCTCTGGCGGCGGCGGCGGGCGCGGATCTGAGCGCACGGGTCCAGCGGCTCCAACGGCTCCAGCGGCTCCGGCGGCCCCGACTCCGGCGGGGATGGGCGGGCGGCCGCCCTGGAGGCGCGGGGGGCGCGCGACCTGACCGCCTGGACTCGGAGCCCGGCCGCCCGGCCGCGCCGGGTCGAGGGTCTGCTCGGTTGGCGCGGACGCGGGACAGGCGGCCGAGCCGGAGCCAGAGCATGCGGGGCGCGACGCGGGCGGCTGGGGGGCGCGCGGGGCAGCTGTGGCCGAGGCCCCCCGCCCCGGGCCCTGGACCGCCGCCGCTGCTGCTGCTGCTGGCCGTGCTACTGGGCGGCGCGGGCGCGCAGTACTCGAGCGACCTGTGCAGCTGGAAGGGGAGGTGAGTCCGCGCGGCGCGAGCCCGGCCCTCGCGTCCATTCCCCTCCCGCGCGGGCCGAGCGCTCGGGGGCTCGCGGGCCCGGGGGCCCGCTCTCCAGGCCGAGTGCGGTCCCCGCCCTCCCCCGCCCCCGGTTCTAGAACAAAAGAGCCCGCGGTGTCCCGGTCCCCCGGCCCAGAGGACGCCCAGGGGAAGGCGCGCCTGCAGCGCGGTGGGATCGGTTCGGTCCGGCAGCCCGTTCTCCCGGCGCAGGATCGCGCGGGTCGCCACTCGGTTTCCCGAGAGCCGCAGTCCGGACCCCGTGACCCTTCACTAGAGGCGATCGGGGGTCAGCCCTCTGTCCCTTCCCGGGTTCTGCCCTCGGCGAGGAGTTGCGCGCCCCGGGCCGGGAGGAGCTGGGCTGCGCTCAGGGCCAAGCGGGAAGGGACTGACGGGTCGGTAGAAGGGAGCGGCGGCTCCGGTGGTCGGAGAGGGGGCCCTGGCGCTGACCGCGCGCTGACCACGTCGGTGCGGGCGGAGACGCTCGGTCGGGCACCTTGCGCCGGGCGAGTTCTGGGCCTGGTCGAGCCCCCCGCCCTGCCCGGTGAAGGTCAGGCCGCCCTTGGCAGCGCGCGCTGGGCTCGGCGACCCCCCTTCACGCCCTCCGCCAAGGCAGGCAGCCGAGGACTTTTTTTTTTTTTTTAACTGCAGTGTGACAGGCAAGTCACAAGCGTGGGCGGGGAGTGGGGGTGGTTGGTGAGAGCGCAGCTACTCAGGACGAGAACACCCGTCTAACCAGGGCGCCGGCCGGAGCCCGGCACCTCGCTGTCGGAGAAGACGGCATGTGCTTCGGAAGTTGCGGGTTCAAGAGTTTGCAGAGGAAGGGAGATGCTAGCGTTGTCTTCTCCGAAAACACAGTGGGCCGGGACTCCCTTGGGGTCTGGGTGTCCGGGCGTCCCACCGTGCAGGGCCCCTAAAGCCCTGCCTTCTGGTGGGAAGATTCCCGCTGGCAGACACCTCATGCTGTGGGGGTGTCATGGGGTTATTTTGAGTGAAGACGGTTTTTCCGAGAAGGGCAGAGTTGTGCCAGGGTGCTGGGTTGTGCGTCAGCAGGGCAGCTGCTGGTCATCTTGGATAGGTCCAGACCCAGTGTGTGTGCTCCTCCGTGGGATATTCCCGGCCAGAATATTGGAGTGGGTTGCTGTTTCCTCCTCCAGGGGATCTTCCCCATCCAGGGATAAAACCCACGTCTCCTGCATTGCAGGCAGATTCTTTACTGCTGAGCCACCCGGGAAGCCCCCAGTTCTCTGTGGAAATTAGCAATTACGTTGCTCCTTTCTCTCTACTTTCCACCCATCCCAGAGTGAAGGTCCTGGTCTCCTGAGGTTGGGCTGGTGTCACCCGCCCTCTGGGCTACAGAAGGTCTCCCGCCAGCAGGGGTTGGGGAGCTGAGACTGGGCCCTGAGAGGCAGATCCGAGCTCTGGGGGAGGGTTGGCCTGGAGAATGCTGGCGCCAGCACAGAGCTGGCTGGGAGCCTCTGACTCTGACACACTCTTCTGGGGCTGCCCTTTCCCCCCTCGCTGGTAATTAAACTCCCTGCTTTGCAGCCTCTGCTTGATGAATCAGTGCATCCCCAAAATGAGGCCTTGGGGTGTCCTGCTTCAGCAGATCAAAAACAGAAACCCAGTCCCACCCCTGTGAGCTTGAATTTCCAGAGGAGGAGCTGACACCCTTTTCACATTCTTGGAGGACCAGTGTGCAGAGGATGTCTCCCCTGGAGACCCGAGGGAGCTGGGGACCATGCAGGTGTTTGTAGAGGGTAGAGGAATCCCTCTTCTTCCTGTGCATCCTCTTATCTACCTGGAGAAGCAGAGCCGCTTGCCTGTATCCCCTCTCCCTCCGTCATTGCTAATGAACCCCTGGTCTTGGACACCCTCCAATGTCCTCCACTCAACCTAAAGGTAGAAACTTGTCAAGGGTGGCTGCAGTGGCTGTAGAAGTTATGGGCAGGATCTGGAGCAGAGATAGGTCCAAGTCACATTCCAGGAGCATAAGACCTCCCCTCCCCCACGCCAGCGTTGTAATCGCTGCCCCTCCAGTTACCTTTCTTTTTTTTTTCACAGATCAGCTGACAGATTCTTACCCTGGTGCACCGGTTTGCCTACTGATTCTATAGCGTTTATGACTTTTTATGAGCTGTTCTAAAGACAGCACAGGGTGGTGCAAGCCCCAATGTGCTGGGCAGTTTCTGATCCCCTGATATGAAGGGAATTGCTTGTTTATGACACTGGCCACTCACATTTGACAGGCTGGACGTGTTTCTGGGTGTATCCAAACAATTAAGTAGAAGGTTTTGAAATCCCTCTCCCTCGGCCAGGGCAGGATGCGTCCTATCTTTATTAGGCCCTGGTCATAAAGGTGGACCATGAACTTTCCCACTGCGACGGGCTGGGCGCTGCCAGTATTCACACCTGGGCTGTCTCTCCTGCAAGGTGGGGAAATGAAAGGTAACTCCAGGAAGCAGAGCCTTTTGGTTTCGCCCTTGATCTGAAGCTCTTCCTGACTTTAGTCAACCAGAGACCATCACTTCCTTCTAGTGACTCAAGGTTTGGGCCAGGCTGTGGGTATGAGTGGTGTGGGCTCTGCTGCCACCACACTGACCCCATCAGATAATCTCTGCAGCAACTTGGAATTTGCCATCTTTCCCATAAAGGTGCTCCACAGGTGTGTGTCCTCCTGGGGAGTGACACTTGCCAACTCCCCCCCCCCTTTTTAATGCATTAATTCAGTTAAAATAATCCAAGATCAAATCAGTTTTCTCAGTTTCCTAAGGCTGAATAGAACCATATATTTTTTCCCTGTATCCTTTTGCTTTATCACATCAGGGCATAGTTATTTCATTTTTGCTTGGTTAGGATGTCACTTGCGTGTCATATGAAAACCGTAAAATACCATCACCAGTCACCATTACCCATGTGCTGTGTGTTTGCATCTCCAGCACTTTTGCATTAACAGAAGTTTTTTTTCAGTCTTTCAGTGGTGACTAGATTTTCCGGTAGGTACTAGGTAGACCGTGAATCTTCTACTTCAGCTGGCCCCAGGCTGAACCAACCAGATGTCTGTCTGAATGGAGTTCTTGCTGTGATGTGACCGTGGACACTCCTGTGTTGGGTGCCTAGCGGGAGTCTTGTTGGTCCTGATGTTTTAGTAGAACAAGAGAGAAGAAGTAGAGGTGGTGACTTCCCTGGTGGTTCAGTGGCTAAGACTCTGTGCTCAGAATGTAGGGGGCCCGGGTTTGATCCCTGGTCAGGGAACTAGGTCCCACATGCCGTAACTAAGAGTTCACATGGTGCAGCTAAAGGTCCTGTGTACCACAACGAAGATAGCAGACCCCTTGTGCCGCGAGTAGGACCTGGCACAGCCAAATAAATAAATAAAAATAAATAATTTTAAAAAAAGAGAGAAGAGGCAGAGCAGAGCCTGTGCAATTCTGGGGATGGGGTGGACCTGCTAGAGGGTAAAGTGATGGGTGCCAAATGATTTCTTGTTTGTCCACTGGCTTTTTGTTGCTAGTCCTCTTTTAGGTGGTGAGTGACTTGTGAGTAAATGCATGCGTGTGGTCATCTGCACAGGCTGGTGGTGGCAGCCCCCCGGGGCCTTGGGTCCACCTCCCCCTGGGTAGCGTGGGCTGGCCATCAGTCCCCATGAGGGCCCCCTTCACCCCTGCCAAGATGTGGGTGGAGGGTAAGCCCACCCCCGTTCCCCCTTCCACTGTTGAGGTTAAGGCAACTTAGTGAGAGGTACCCACAGCCTCTGCCATGGGTTTGCCACTCCCTCGGCCCCTAGGGTCCCCTCTTCCCACTGAGAGGGAAGTGAAACCTTTAACGGGATGGTTTTTGTGGGAGAGAGAGTTGAGGATTGGTGCCTGGGCATGGGGCAAGTGTCCAGCTGCCCCTCGAGGCTGGAGCCAGGAGAGGAGGGACACTGTGATAAAGTTTGTTTGGCTGCATAAGAGCAGGGCTGATTATAGTCATCGGTGGCAACCACACACCATTTAGTCTAATTTTGTCACCCAGCACTGTAATTATACCCATCCCCTCCTGTGTGTCAGATGAGCTTGTGTGAGTTTTATGTGGCTGTAATTTGTAAGTCTGTTCTGCGTGTGCGGCCCCGGTAGGCGTCTGAGGCCAGGCTGCCTATGACCCAAGGCCTTGGGGGTGGGGAGTGGGGTTAGGAGGGAGTTCACCTCCTTGACACCTCCTTCTGATGTGGTCTGCAGGGTGACTGTGCAGCCCCAGCCTGCAGCTGGCCGTCGTATGAAAAGCGAGGCTTTTCGGGGCCCCGAGCATGAGTCACCAGCAGTAAATGCAAACCATATGTTATGTGTTTTCTCCTCTGCAGAAAAGGTTTCTGGTAACTCACTCAGGCCAGGGCTCTGAATATAGCATTGTTTATTTCACGTAAAAATCCTAAGAATGTGGGTGAACCTGTCTGAGATCTGATCAGAACAAATTTCATGTAATAAAACACTTAGTTGAAGTCACCGGGTTGAGTTCCAGGGCTGCTCGGTGGTCATGACGTAACCGTCACCACAAGCTGACATTTACATTACAAGTTTTGAGTAGGGGAAACTTGAACGTTTTTGATGGTTTCAATTTCTCGAAAACATAGCGTTACAACTTACTCAAGACCTGCCACCCCGAGAGCAGAGCACACTTCATTTTTTCCTGTTTGGCGTTTATTAGGGCTGAAACCCACTGAACTCCTCAGCAGTCCCCATTGGGAAGACAGGCATCCACAGATCTTTTGTGGTTTTTTTCCACAGTTCCCTCCTGTGTCTCCCCGTGGAGGACCTTTTCTTCACTTGTATATGTTGCTTTGATGAAATTTGAGTTTGTTTAGGAAAAAAAAGATTGGCAATGCAGGGTCTTCAGGTTTACAAATGACAAAGCGGTCACATCATTGCCTTCAAGACAATAGGAACATTGTGTCTAATGGGGACCCTAAAGACAAAACTTACCAACAACCGCCCCCCTCCAACAACCAAATTGCTAACGTTCCCTTTGGTTTAAAAGCTGCTCCCTGGGGTGCATTCTTTATTGTCTGTGCATGGCATTCCAGCCTGCTTCTTGTCACTTGAATCTGCTCCCTGGTCTCCACTCCACTCAATGGGAATCTCCCATCAAATGAGCTTCCTGACCCTCATTTGGTCATCTGGAACCTGGGTTGGTGCCAACGTCTTGCTGGTGTTTCCCTGTTTACTTTTTGGAAGATCTGTCCCTTCCGTGTTTCCCACCTCCACTGCACCCGTCACCATCCCAGCTCAGGGAGAGACCCCGAGGACTTGAGCTCAGAGGCCAGTGGAGTGTCGGGGTGTTGAGAGGGCCTAGGAGCCAGGAGCTCCCACATGCACCAGAGTGCTCAGAGCTGGACGGGTGGGACCACGTGGCTGCACCCCCTTCCCTGGAGATGGGCCCTTAGCTGCATGGTGGCCACAGCGCCCACCGGTCTGTGGATGAGGGGTGCTGCGGGCCCTACCGAGTTGCTTCAGTCATTGTCTAACTCTTTGCAACCCTATGGACTGTAGCCTGCCACATTCCTCTGTCCATGGGATTCTCCAGGCAAGAATACTGAAGTGGGTTGCTGTGCCCTCCTCCAGGGGATCTTTGTGACCCGGGGACCAAACCCATGTCTACTGCGGCTCCTGCATTGTAGGCGGATTCTTTACCGCGGTGCTCAGATGCATCTCCCAACTGACTTGTCTCTCCCCCTCCGCAGCGGACTGACGCACGAGGCCCACAGGAAGGAGGTGGAGCAAGTTTACCTGCGCTGCTCGGCGGGCACCGTTGAGTGGATGTACCCAACTGGGGCGCTCATCGTGAACCTGCGGCCAAACACCTTCTCGCCCTCCCGGAACCTGACTCTGTGCATCAAGCCCCTCAGGGGCTCCTCGGGGGCCAATATTTATTTGGAAAAGACTGGAGAACTGAAACTACTGGTGCGGGACGGGGACCTCGGGCCCGGCCAGGCGCCATGCTTCAGCTTCGAGCAGGGGGGCCTGTTTGTGGAGGCGACGCCACAGCAAGACATCAGCAGGAGGACCACGGGCTTCCAGTACGAGCTGACCAGCAGACGCGCGGGGCCAGACCTGCACGCCCTGTCGGGTGAGTGTGGCACACAGGGTGCGGGGATGGCCTCGGGGCGGGGTCCTCTCCTGTTTGCTGGGCCTGCCCCCGATCCATCGTCTCCTGCCGCGACCTCCTTCCATGGGGAAGAACCTCCAGGCAAGAACACGCTACCCGAGTCTGGGCTTCGGACCTGGCGGGTCTGCCCAAGGGCGGCCAAGGCTGCCCCTGGCGTGCTGCGGGCAGTTTGGACTCAGGACGATGGCCGTGGGTCAGAACAGAGCCGTGACACGGTCCTGGCCCCTAGTGTACTCTTCTTCCCTGGACCAGCTGTGGCTGCAGTTTGAAATGGGTGCTTTTACCGTCCAAACTCCTCCAGAGTTTCTCCTGACACGCGAGTCGGTCAGGTGCTCTGGGTGTCGGCTGCAACCCTGAAACATTTGAGTTCTAGGTGAGAATTGAGACTGATTCCTGTTCCCGAGCTGAGGTGTCCTGAATTGTGAGCCGGTCCCGGGTTCCTGAGCCGATTTATGTGTGGGTGTCAGTGAGGACTTGCCCCTGTGGAGCGAGGGCACCAGCGCCGTGCCAGGCGGGGCGGCTGAGTGGCTGTGACGATCCAGAGACTCCGGGCGAGGTCCCCAAGGGAGTCTCTGGGTGGCTGAAGGCCGGTGTGTTGGCTTCAGATTTTCCTTCCTTCTCTTTGAGACCAGCAGACAGCTCTGCTACACCCTCTGGGGAGAGCAGTGTTGGTCTCTGGAAAGTTCTGTGGGCAAAAAGGAGTGTGTGGCCCCAAGAGCTCCGACACAGGGTAAACTCAGGGTCCTCGTCATTTCATCAGGGACAACCAGGCCCGGGAGGCTGTAGCCCCGAGGCACAGATGGCTCTGTGGGGTCCGAGTGAGTGGGGTGGGGGCTGGTAGCACTTGGGTGTGCCATCTGCACCATCTTCCTCAGTTCCAAAACTAGTCGGTAGCAAGATGCCTCCCAAGGGGAAGGTGGGAGCTCGAATAATCTTGAGGGCAGGTTCCAGGCAGCTGTTCTTCAGTGACCAGCTGAGATGATGGGCCCTGGGGGGTGCTTTGGCGTCAAGTGATGGAAGTGAGGCAGGGGTGTTGCTCACACCCCATAGTGCATGGGGCACCCCCAACACTAGAATGAGCTGGCCCCAAGTGTTGGCATGGTCCCGCCACCATGGAGGATGGCCCAGCCCCACGCGTCAGCAGTCCCAAGGTCGAAACACCTGGTGTGAGGGGTGGACCAGCCCCAAGAATAGTATAACCTCCGCATTTTAGTGAATAAAATCTTCCACTGGGAAAACTCAGACCTCCTAGGATTTGAAATATAGACTTTTCTCCTGAGTGTGAATCTACAGTATATTGTCCTGTTGTTCTTGACTCTGATGATTTTCCAAAACCTTACCACTCTCTCAACCTAAACTGGTCTTTTATAGACTTCAGCGTATGACTGCCCAGGTAGGACCCCTCCCCCCAGGACCTGACTGGGTAGGACCCTGTTAGGAATGCTGAAAGTGGCTATAAAACCCCAGGACTTGAATAAAACTTTAACCACAACAGCCTTTATCTTGATCACCAGCAAGTGATCACCGGGGCTCGCTCTGGTGTGTATGCATATGGAGCGGGGAGCCACTGGAGATAAACTCGCCATAAAAACAAAATCTGGAAAAACCCAGTCACCACATTTGATGTGTCTGACCACGGCGATGGTTGGCCGAGGGGGCAGATATTAGGAACTTGCTAGCAGTCCTTTTACTGATTAAAATGTTGAAGGGTTGAGACCACTGGGCTACTGGTCACTTGTTCTCTCCGGCTGGAACTTTGTTCTACTTTGCTGTGTGGCTCCCACCAGATTCTCAGAGGCCATGGTGTAAAGGTCTTTCCGTGATGCCACCTGGATGATCTGGTCAGCACAGACTGGAGTCTCTGGTGGAAAATTCACAGTGTGGTCCCAACCTGGGGTGACTCAGTCTGTGACTCAGCCCTGGGGACCTGAGACTTTCTCTCCCCTTCTCTGGGGCCGGGGTCTGTGCTTCCCCAGACCCCAGGTCCATGTCTCCAGGCTAGGGCAGTAAGTGGATTTGGGAGAGCCCCGTGGGGTCCCAGAGAGGAGGCCCCATGTGATGGGCTGGGTCATCTGGTCACTAGCCAGGGCCTCACACTGGTTGCATGGCTGCAGCTGGACATTGGGCTGCTGGGGTGCCCTTGTTACCCCCAGCCATATGCTTGCCTGGCCCTGGAGTGCCACTTTAAATCTGGGGCCTGCAGCGATCCCAAGGACCCTGGGGGTGATGGGGCGTGAGTGTCCATCTCTCTGCCCAGTGGCTGGGGCACTGGCCTGGGGCAGTATAGATGCAGTGACCGTCAGAACTTGAGATGGGGACTCAGGATGCTCCCAGGGTCTGGCAGCTGTGGGCCCAGCACCTCTCTGTCCTGATGGAGGCGAGGGTAGCAGGGATCGGGAAGGCTGGTCTGTCCCTTCTCCCCAGGGATGCGTCCCTAAGCTTTTAATGCCAGAGGAATGGGTACGTAATGTGGAATGCTGGTCCCAGCCATCTGGCAGCAGTGACCTCCCCCGGGACTGGGCGGGCTCTCAGAGGGCAGTGCCCTCCTGTCTGGCCCTGGCTCCATCTGGGAGACCCCGGTGAAGCCAGATCCCTGGTGCATGGGCCCTGGAGGTGAGCGCACGTCCTGAGGCCGAGCAGCCCAGGAAGCAACCTGCTGGGGAGGTGGACAAGCCTTCTCCCTCGCCGGTGAGTCACGAGTTCCAGTTGGTGCTGGCAGGAGAGCAGAGGCCCTGTGGGCCGGGATCCTGGAGGAGGGGAGGTGTGTGTGAGCCTCGCCGGCCGCAGCTCTGGGTGGTTCTGCCGGGCGTGTTGACGGTGAGCGTGTCAGCCTCGTGTTCATCATGTTGCACAATCGGCTGCCTCGTATGAACTGAGACGTGCCGACAGAACAGAGAGGCAGGCAGAGACGGAGGGGTAGGCGGGCGGCAGGGGTCCTTCAGCCCTGGGGGACTCAGGATTTGGCTGCCATGTGGCCGGAGCAAGGGGACCTGCCCCCTCCCCTCCCCCCCCCACGAGGGCCTCACCAGGCACCTGAGGAACCCTGCACTCCCTCCTCTGGTGCTGGAAAAGTCTGGCAGGATATAAAAGGCAGGCGAGCAGCCAGATCCAACTCACTAGTGGAAGAAGCTCCAGGCCATGCCTGAACCGTGTGCTGAGGCCTCTCTGTGGCCCCGGCCGACCATCTTCCGCAGGGTCCCAGTACACTCGGGTAAATAGGCGCTGGCAGCACCCTCGTGGCCCAGTGGCCTGGCGGACCCATTGGGGTGGCCAGCAAGGGAGGGTGGGGGTGTTACTCGGTCTGGTTCTAAGGGACAGAGGCAGACCCCATCTTTGGGGTTCTTCTGGGACCCTTGATTCCAGCCTGTTCTTCTAATGCTTAAGGAGCTGAGAAGCAGGGGAGGGCTGTGTGTGACCCCACCTGGAGCTGGCCCTTGTGTGCAGGTAAAGGGGGACGGCAGTGGTGTTTCAGACCCACAGCTGGAGGGTGGGGAGGGGCAGGAGGACTCACCCTTGTGCCGGCCGTGAAGGCTCAGAAGTGGCACCCATTACTGCTTGTGGGTGCCAGGTGGAGTGAGGCGGCCTGGGTCCCACAGTTTCTGATGGGCTTCACCTCCCCATCCCCTTTGAAACCTCTCTGTTGATGAGTCAGAGGCAAATGACCCCTTTGGGGGGGTCTCTGCTGAGATTCGCCCCCTTCAGGCACCTTAGAATATAGGAGTGGCCTTGAGGGGCTGTGGGAAATAAACAACAGCGTGCAGAAATGAGAAGAAACGTGGTTATTTCCTGGAAACAGAACTTAATTTTTTCCCTGAAAATTTAGTTTCTTGCACCAGTGCTTCTCCAGCTCCCCAAATCATTATTAGGATTACCTTTCATCTTATCCAGCTCCGGGCTCTTGGGGTGGAAGGTGTGACTCCTTGCTCACCGGGAAAAGGAAGGGAGGAGAGCAGGTGTGGAGGAGACAGCTGGTGAGGGGGGGAGTTCCTTGTGTTTGTGGGGCCTCTACGGGGGGTGGCCAGCCTGAGTTAGGCCCCTCAGGGTCCTGTGGGATGATGTTACCTTGCAGCCTGGAGTTGGGGTGAGTGCGGGGTTGTCGTGCCAATCAGAGGAGGCTCTCGGCTTAGGAAACACTGGCCATGTTGCCACTTGCACTTTCCTCCCTGTTAAAATGCTGCGTTTCTCCACGTGGCGAGGCTGTGCTGAAGACCCCAGAGGATGTCTCACACAAAATCACCATCCCAGTCATCCTTACCTGGGCCATCCCACCTGCTGAACCAGCATCTCGCCATCTGCAAAAATCTTGAGCGTCAAGCTGCCCGGAGCCTGACAGTAGGGTGCTGCCCTTCCCATCTGTACCTGCCATTCTCACCTGCATCCCTGCCACCCCCAGGCTGGTCTCCTCAACCCTGTTTTTTTCCCCACTTCATTCAGTTCATTTTTACACATTCCAGAGTAATCTGCTCCATGTCCACACTCCCCTGCCCCTCCCCTTTTCCGAGGACCACAGGCCAGAATTCCACCCGGCCCCTGGGTGACTCCCTCCCCACCTTTCCCACAAGGAAACGAGATTCGATGTGTCAGGAACCAGCGCATTCCACTCTGCCTTTACAAGCCTGACTCCGATTAATAATTGTTTCCAGACTGCTGCTGTTAGCATCTGCAGCCTGGATTCTCCACGAAGGTGCCTACACTTCTTAAAGCTCAGGGTCATAGAGAGTTACAGGGGGTGCGGGATTTGTTAGCTCCAGCTGTCAGTGTGGCGCCGGCTCACTGAGGCTTCGACAGGAGGGTCTGCAGGCTGCTGCCCACCTGCCCCTGGGGCCACCGGCTCCTTGGACATCCTCCGTGGGACTGGGCTTGAGTCAGGGCCTGGGACAAGGTTGTGCCACCTTTCTCCCCAGCAGTCAGCCAAGGTCCTGGGACCTATGACCCACAGAAGGTGAGGCTCCAGGGCTTGGCGATTACACATACATAGGCCTGCAGCCTGACCAGGGTGCGCGGCCTGGGCCCGTCTCAGCTTCTGGAGAGCTTGTGCGGACCTCACCTCTCATCCCCCTGCCCTTGGAGTTTGCAAGGCCTGGCCTCGGGGTCCCAGATGGGGGCCTCTGCCCCTTGGGGGCACCACCAGGATGGGAAGTCTCCCCACTGCCATGAGCTGCCTCTCATAAGATACAAGTCCCCCCAATGCACGTGAGGCCATGCAACCCACTTTCCTCACCATAGTGACCTCTGTCAGGCCCACTGTGGGCAGGAGGCCCGCAGCAGGCTAGAGGTGGGGGACCCCCAGTTGACCACCCTCTTTTTTAGGGGAGGCCTCAAGGCTGGGGGTCCACACTTGTGACAAAGAGCCACAGGCGGGCAGAAGGCATGGGATTTGGAGCTGGGGCGGAAGGCGCTCAGTCCTCTCAGATGCTTCCGACGTGTCTGACAGGCTGTTCTTGTTCTGCGGCTTCTCCTTTTCCTGATAACTTGACAGAAGTGCCCGTGAGTCATGCACTCCCCAGACTGGCCTGGGACGCGTGCACCCACCCCCGCCAGGGGCAGGACAGGAAGGCCAATGATCTGGACACGTCATGTCCATCTTCAAGGGGTCCCAGGACGCTGGAGATGCCAGGGTCATCTCTGGCTGCCCCCCCCCACACACTCTGGGCCCCGGAGGCCCCTCCTGTTCTCCTCCGAGTCTCCCTGTCTCCTCCAGGTCCCCGAGTCACTGCAGCCCCTGGGCAGGTGACGGCTCAACCCAGTTCACAGCCAGGCAGGCAGACAGCTGTAGCTTTGTCCAGGCCCAGGGAGCGTCAAGGCTGGAGACCCTGTGGGGCCTTTAGAATGTGAAAGGGCCAAGGGAAGCTTGTCCTGGTGAGCGTTCATACCTAATGTTTCTGTTGTTAGGGAGCTTGGGCCCCTAGAAACAGATGAGGAAAAGTGCAAAAGCAGAGCCAAATGATAAACTCGTGTCTCCCCACATCCACTCTTGAGTTAGGAGTGCTGTGGTCCCCGGGGGTCCCCCGAGTCTCGAGGTTTCTCTCTCCCCTGTCCCCAGCCTTGCTGGAGGGCTCCTGCCCATCTGAGTCAGTAGGTGGAAGGTAGAGTAAGGGCTGACCCAGGGCAGAGGCCCACCGAGAGGGATTGGTTTGTCTGGAGGAATCAGCCCCCTCCAACATCTAGGGATCTCAGAGGGGATCCTGTGAACTGGGCTTGCTGTGAAAGGTGTCTGAAGGGGTTTGGAGGTGGTCACCTTGTCCCATCGGTTAGACAAGGACCCCACCACTGAAGCAGGTGGACACGTCTCTCACTCCCACCAATGCGTTTAGCAGGGCCACAGCCTCATGGTGCTTCTAGACAGTGCTTTGACCTCCTGTGGAATGGGGGTGGCAGATGGGACCGTGGGGACAGGCAATGTGAGTGGGAGGCCCTGGCATTTCCAGGCCTGACCACCGAGGCCACGCAAGGCTCTTGGCCAGGCTGGTGTCAGGAATGCGCTTCAGATGAGCTCAGGTTGGTTTCGGCACCGAAAAGTGACTTAGAGCCCAGTGGTTGCTTGCCAAGTGTGACTGCAGACATGAGCTGAGTGCAGTCCAGCACAAAACTCCACTTGCCCTTCATTTTCATGCCATCGCAGGCGGCCTAGGTGAGCCTGGAGCTCCTAGAGACATCTCCCCACCCACGAGGCAGAGGTCATGGTCCCGCCTGCTGGCTCTCTCTTGGCACCTTGATGGCAGAGGCCCCCAGGCCTAGACAGTTGCTGCTGACAGCAGAGGATTTATAGGATGTCACGTGGCCTGCGTGCTGTAGGCGGGAGGGTCTGTGTTCCTCAAGCTTCCACAGGCCCCATCTGACCCCACGCCTGGCTCTCTCCTCTCCCTGCAGCCCCGTGCCGCCCTTGCAGCCACACAGAGGTTCTCTTGGCCGTCTGCACCAGCGACTTTGGTGAGTATGCTGAAGGGACCCACCATGTGGGAGAAATAAACTCCCTGGAGGGAAGAGACTGCTTAAGACTGGGCTTGGCCCCCGCTTCCATCACCAATTGCAGCTCATGGGAAAACGCCTTCCTTTCCACTCATTTAGAGTGACCCCCACCCCGCCCCAGCCCAAGGGAAGGGACCTGTGTGCAGGACCAGGCACGAGGTGGGAATTCCTCTTTAAGGTGGGAATTCCCATTTGAGGGGATATTGAGCATTTTCCTGCTTTGTGCTTGAGCCCGAGTCCTGGTGCCCCGCCTACACCCAGGTCCCTTGCAGGCACTGAAGTGGGAGTTAAGAGGCACTGGCGGGGCTAGGGCTGAGGTCAGGGACTCAGCCTCCGCCTGTTTGTGACATTGGCACAAACGTTCTTGGGTTAAGGGTGGCAACACTCAGTATGAGTTTGCTGGAACCAGCCCAGCGGGACCTGACTCAGCCCCCTAGGCTCCCAGGGCAGTTGGGGAGTGGAGGTGCAATCCCCCTTCTTTCTGGCCCCGCACAGATGGGATCTGGGGCCAGGCTAGGGGTCCTCAAGCTTGTGCTGCTCTGTCCTTCTTCCTGTCACCTTCCTCTTCTCCAAGCTTCACCCTTTCTGTCCGATCTTGATGCAGAATCACAGCAGAACTTGGGTATTAACTGCAGTTATTTTTCTTGTTCCAACTTGAAAAGCTGGTGCACAGTGAGGTTTGTACCTTCTGTTTCCCCCCACTTCTGTGACTGGACCTTGAGAGAAGACCATCTTTGCCCCCCGACAGTGTGAGTGGCAGAGCAGCCCCTAGGCAGCCTCTTGCGTGTGGATTGCGCTTTTTAATGAGAATTTCTGGAAGACCGCATTCAGGATCAGTTCCCAGTTTTGCTGCAGGGTGTGGGATGTGCTCTTGGCTTGGTGAGCACTGTGCTGAACCCCCTCTCCTTCCTCTGCAGTCGTCCGAGGCTCCATCCAGAAAGTCACCCACGAGCCGGAGAGGCAGGAATCGGCCATCCACCTGAACGTGAGCCGGCTCTACCGGCAGAAGAGCAGGGTGTTCCGGCCGGCCCCTGAGGGCGAGGGCGGAGGCTGGCGAGGGCGCGTCTCCACGCTACTGGAGTGTGGCGTCCGGCCTGGGCACGGCGAGTTTCTCTTCACTGGCCACATGCACTTTGGGGAGGCCTGGCTTGGCTGCGCCCCACGCTTCAAGGATTTCCAAAGGATGTACAGGGACGCTGAGGCGAGGGGGCTGAACCCCTGTGAGATGGGCACGGAGTAAGCGCCAGGTAACCGCGGCCACAGCAGTGGACACTCACACTTGAGTGCCTGGCGCTCAAGCTGGGTAGGCACATGCTGCATGCGGCCCCACGAGGTTCCAGCCAAGGACTCCCTGACGGATTGATCGGAGATGCTGTAACATGCCAACTAAGTTATTATATTTTTTTTAAAAAAGAAATGTCCATAGGAAGCAAACTCCCGTGTCGTAAAATGCCTTTGTGTCCCATTTCGTACTGTTTTCTGGGCATCTGAAGTCACTGTGTTTGCCTGGTATGTTGGGTGAAGTGTGGGGACCGTAGCCCACCGCAGACACCCGACCCAGGCTAGGGTACCATTCAAAGTTGTTTCTTATGATGGAAATTTATGGAGCCAGACACCTAATGGTTTTTCATTTTGTTTTTGGATTTTTAAAGGAGGGGGTTTGCCAGTCATCATCATTTTGGGACTGCAGGGTGTTTCCATTCCAGGGAATAAAGACCAGCCTCTGACGGATCACGGCACGTCTGTCTTCAGCCCTGGTCAGGGGTGTGTGGCCGTTAGCTGGGGGTCCAGGTCAGATCTTATCCTGGGGTCAGTGCCCCCCACCGCCAGCCCTGTCATGAGGGACCTTTCATACTGGACCCAACTCTAAGTGAGGCTGTTACCTCCATACTACAACCCCTGCCTTTCTGGTGGACCAACCCCCTTCCTGTTAACCCAGATCCTGCCCTTTGACCTCAGCTTCCCCCAAATGCCTGATCCCAGGGCAAGTGTCTAGATACCCAGGGGCTGTTCTGAGCCCCAGATCCTCAAGGATGAGTCAGTGTCCTACAGCTGCTGGAACAGATGACCACAACCCAGGAGCTTAAACAACAGATGCTTATTCTCTCACGGTTCTAGAGACCAGAAATCCAAAATCAAGGTGTGGGCAGGGGTGCGCTCCCTGCAACAGCGCCAGGGGAGACCCCTCCTTGTCTCTTCCAGCTTCTGGTGTTGCCAACAGTCCTTGGCCCTTGATCTGGTGGACACATCACAGTCTCTGTTCTGCTGTCCCTGGGCCTTCTTCCCTCTGAGTATCTCTGTCCACGTGGCCCTCCACTTATCCACCCAACAATTGCTGGACCCAGGCCCACCCCGATCCAGTAAGACCTCATCTTGATCATACCTGCAAAGACTTCATTTCCAAATGAGTTCACATGCACAGGTTCTGGGTAAGATAAGAATCTCAGGAGATACTCTGTTCATCCTGCTAAGGGCTTCACCTTAACAGGTTTGTCATGTAATCATACCCGAGGCTGTGATTCTTCCCAAGCAACTGCTGAGACACCAAGGACCTGGGAGAGGCTGACACCAATCAACGACACCCAGCCAGCTGCAGGGAAAACTCAGGCACACCGTGAGGAGTGGCTGGCTGCCGGCTCAGGCCTGTGGGTCAGCTCAGGTGTGCCCTGGTTCAGGCCTGTGGGCTCCTGCAGGTCGCAACAAGCAGCAGGTGCTCAATACCTGCCCAACAAGAGGCAGGGTGATGACCTGAAACAGCAGGGCACAGGTCCCACTGTGCCTAGTCACTGGGATGCGTTACGCCAGGAGGACGCCTATAACAGCAGCAGACGTGCCTGGCCCAAGGCGGGGGAGGAGCTGACCCGCTCCTGGGTTCATGCGTTGGGTTTTCTGGCTGAAGAACCAGATTGTCGGGCTTTGGGTGGGCGTCCTTCATGTCAGTCAATACAGGGACGCCGGGATCTGCCCCAGGAGGATCCGGGGCCTTGACCCCATGTGCTGATGTCTGGTGGACAGCAGCGTTTCCTCCACGTGAGGCTGAAGCTTTGCAGGAAGTGCCTGGGGGTAGAGGCCTCTTGGCGAGAATCTGGAGGGAGCGTGTTGGACAGGTTGGGGAAAGGGTGGGGTTTGGCGCTGAGAGTGCGGCCCCACAGGTGGGTGCCTAGTGCCGGCACATGGGAGGTTTCTCTCTTTGGCCAAGCAGAGCCCTGGCAGTAGTCTAGGGCCGCTGGGTGTTGGGGAGGGGCTGGAAAGCTCACCATTTCTGAGGGGGTGCAGAGCCCCCACCTCCATCCAACCTGTGCCTTCCTGCTGTGGGGTCTGAGGCCCCTGCATGCACCAGCCCACTCTCTTTTAACACCAGAACTCCTGCCCCCTCAACACTATGGAGCCCTGAGGGGACTAGGCACCCAGAGGCTCTCTGGAGGGTTCTTATGACTGACCAGTGGCCTTTGGCTCTGGGCAACCCCTGTCTCTCTGTGGATGGAGAGGCCAGCAGCCCCCTGTGGCTCCATCCAGAGGTTGAAGGGGAGGCATGGAAGAGCCCTGAGTCCTGGCCCAGGGTGCCCTGGATCCTGACTCCCTCCTGCCAAGTGGTGCCCCCACCCCTACCCCTCATGTCCCCTCCCTCCCATCTTGCACACTCTGTACCGGTCGACCAAAGCCCGGGAACCACCCAAGAAACACCTCCTCCTGGCAGACCCTAAGTGAGATCCCTACTCTCTTGGCCTGTGACACTGGGCATGCTGGTGGGAGCCCCAGGTCCCAGGCTGTCCAATAACATCAAGGTCAGGAAACACTTTCTGAGCCTCTCAGCCACCATGGCATCCGTGGGCAGCAGCTCTCCTGCTTCCTGATGGCGCCCCTGTGCTGAGGGTGCTTTCTCCTCCTCTCCATCCTGTGCTTTCCTAGGACATACATGGGTCCCTGGCCCTTTCCTCCTGCTGGTCTGGGCTTCCTGAAGCCTCAGGCTCCTGCACCTCAAACCAAGGGACCACCCACCTCTCTCCTGTCCCGACCACCTGAGGAGTCAGGCTGACCCTGCCACCTCCAGCTGGGGGCTGCTCATCATATGCCCCAGACCTCATTTCCAGCACCATCGGTGCCTGCCCGGAGGAGCCAGGGTGGGATGGACCCCAGGTGCAGGGGCCGTGTGCTCCCCAGGCCTTGGCCTTGACCCACACCTGCCTGTGGGGTCCGCTGGGACCCAGGGAAACCTCCAGACTGCTGCATGTGGGAGTCCCTGTCGTGGCCTCCAGAGGCCAGCTGGCCCCCAGGTGAGGGCCCCTGTGGACATCCCAGGCCAGACTGGATGGCCTGACACATGCGCTGTTGCTCTGAGCCTCCTCTTTGCTGGGCGAGAGCGGAGCCTAGAGTTAGACGCACCGGTGGGGCTTCCCTTCCAGCTCCAGCACCAGGAGGCTGCCCTGAGCTGGGGGACTGTCAGTAAGTAAACCGACAGACGCTGAATCACAATGAGGCGACCGCTGGTGCGGAGGGAAACAGGGCAGAGCTGGGTCTGGGATGCAGTGTGGGTGGGCAGAGCCGGATGAACTGCCGTTTTCTCCACGGTGTTTGAGGTGGGGTTTGAGCCACGCCTTGAGGAAGGCGGGAGCTGTGTGTGGGGGAGCAAACAGGCCTGGGAGGGAAGGAGGGACGGTGGGTGGGGCCGGAGGTGGAGCACCACGTGACCTTTCCCTTTGCTGTCTGTCTCCCCACTGAGGAAACCACTCGGTTTTGGAGGAGGAGCAGGGTCTCCTGGAGACAATTCGTTTCAACCCCCTGCTGGCTGAGCCATGTTTCCACGAATCTAGTCCATATTCCCGTCTGTCGTCTTCACCCGCTGTGGAGGGGATGGCAGACTAGTGGCTCCCAAAGGTGTCCCATTGGAATCCCTGGAGTAATTATCCGCATAATCCCTGTGAATATGTTACCTGACATGGCAAAGGGGAGTTAAAGCCACACATGGAACTAAGATTGCTAATCAGATGAGATTATTCTGCTGGGCCTACTGTCATTACATACGTGTGTGCCAAGTCGCTTCAGTTGTGTCTGACTCTGCGACCCTATAGACTGTAGCCCGCCAGGCTCCTCTGTCCATGGGATTCTCCAGGCAAGAATACTGGAGTGGGTTGCCATGCCCTCCTCCAGGGGATCTTCCCGGCTCAGGGATCAAACCTGAGGTTCCTGCGGCTCTTGCATTGCAGGCAGATTCCTTACCGCTGAGCCACCGGGGAAACCTATTGTCATCACAGGGGTCCTTAAAAGAACCCTTCTAAGGAAGAGAGTGAGAAGAGCGAGAACCAAAGAGACATAGTGCGCTGGCTATGGAGGTGGAGGAAGGTCCTCCAGAGAGCACCAACACCCGACACTCGAGAGCCAGGCGATCATAACCTTGTGTGGCTTTCTAAGCCACACGTTTGTGGGAAATTTTTGCAACATCTATAGGAGACAAACCCACCCAGGTACCTCCTTACCTGGGATGAAGGGGGCTTGGCGGGGTCCCCAGGCAGCCTGAGTGCTTGTGAATTCACCCTAAAATTCTGTGCAGCGTGCCGTGTATGTGTCTGTGTCTGCATTTTTAGAAAACCAGCCTCCAACTTGTATCTGACTCTCAAATAACTCAGTGATTCCATGTAGGCGGAAGCACAGGACAGGTGTTTTTGATGCGACGGACCGGGTTGCCTCCCCATCCCGTCTGTCTCTCTGTCTGTCTCTCCTTTTCTCTCTTTGCCCTCCACCCCCCATCCCAGGTGTTGCCCTCCTGTCTCCGCCACTTGATGCTACATTGTAACCGGTTGCCTTTGAGCTCACTGCCAGGAAAGTCCAGGTGTGGTTCCAGCACTACCTGTCCTGAGTCACCTTCTTGCGCCAGGCACCAAGGGTGATGACGGGCCGCCTACCAGGCCCACCTACAGCCCCCTCTGCCCAGCGTCCTAAGCCTCTCTCCCTGTGGGTGGCCCCTCTCAAGCCCTGCACATGCCTCCTCCCCATTGCCTGTCTCTTATACACATCTCCCTCCTCCAGGGGATCTTCCCGACCCAGGATTGAACTGGCATCTCCTGTGTCTCCAGCATTGGTAGGCAGATTCTTTACAACCAGTGCCTCCTGGGAAGCCCTATAACAGCATATGTATCTACACTTATGTCCAAATAAAAATTGTAATTAAAAATAAAGCACACAGAATCATAAGACCTCAAAGATGGAAGAAACTCAAGAGGTCCCCTAGTCCTGCCTTTACCCAAGAAAAGAATTCCTGCTGCAGCAGCCCACATACAGCTCTATCAGCCTCTCAAATTGCAGCAATGGCTAATTCACTATTTCATGGAGAAGGTTGGATTTCGGGACCTCACCTGCCCCCTCAACCCCCGCCCGCAAGATGCCCCATCTGCCCTGTGTTTGGGCTCCACTCACCTGCACAGCTGACACAGATGTGGCATGACAGGGTGGGCTCAGAAGGGCAGGGACAGTCTCACTGGGGCAGCTGCAGGCACAGCTGGGGGTGGGCAGGTCTGGACTCACTGGTTCCTCGCTGGTCCATGGGAGTCCTGTCATGGCCTCAGATGGCTTTGCCCCTGGAGTGGGCCCACTTTGAGATGGGAGTAAGTACAGTAAGTAGGAAGCCCAGCCTGGGATTTTCCCCATCAAACACTGCGTCCTGCCGCCTTGAATGGATGGATGGTGTTTTCTCACCCTCCAAGATGACCCTCAATGTGCTCCAAAGTGTTGCCAAGGCACTTCCAAGACAAAGCCCCTCCCGGAGGCCCCTCTGACCTTTGCCCTCCCCACAGCAGTAGGGGAAGAAAGGCAGAGTGGGATGGTACCTCCCTGTCCTGAGAGGGCTCCCTGGTCCCTCTGTCCACTGTGTTCAGCACCCAGGAGGCTGGTGGAGGCCTCTCACTACAGGACCTGTCCCCAGCTCTCAGAGGCCGAGGAAGCCCACACCTTGGCCTGCATGGCCCTCGGTGACTTTGAGCCTGACGTGGATATGTGGGCTTCCCAGGTGGTGCAGTGGTAAAGAATCCCCCTGCCAAGCAGGAGATGCAGGAGACGTGTGTTCCATCCCCGGGTCGGGAGGATCCCCTGGAAAAGGAAATGGCAACCAACCCCAGGATTCTTGCCTGGGAAATCCCACGGACAGAGGAGCCTGGTGGGTTACAGTCCGTGCAGTCACAAAAGAGTTGGATATGACAGCAACTATCAGCAGCAGCGGCACAACAGCTGTCCTACTTGCATCCTTGTGGTGGGTATGTCAGTACTGGACCCCCACTTGGGACCCCCAGGTGGGGCCACCGTTCAACACCTCAGTGGACAAAGGACAGTGTGTGGAGGTGAGTGGTGCTAGGGTGCTGGGGTATGGAGTCCACAGCCGGCACGTGTGAGCCTGGGCTCCTGTGTCCTTTTTCAGGGTCCTTCTGTGGAGAGCAGAGATTGTCCTGGGTGTTAAATGGCCCTTTCCCTAGCCATCTCCTTAGCTACCCCAGGGCCTGGTGGTATGGATGAGGGTCTTCCTGCCAGACAGGCATGCAGCCCTGACCCCACGCTTGGGGGCAAGCTTCCATTCCAGGACATGTCAGTGCCCAGAGAAGAAAAGAGATTTGCACCAGATTATCACCCAGTCCCTGTGCGAGGTCAGCGACCCACAGCCCCTGTCTTTTTTAGAACGGAAGTCGGAGGACATTGGGCTGGGCTGAGGTTTGCTTTCTTTCTGGCTGGCCTTTCCTGCTCACTGAAGCCAAGCGTGGAAATGTCCATCCCCCTCACTGCAAATATATGAGGAACTTTCTAGTGATCGTGAGCGGGTTGGCAGCTTTATCTCTAATTCACTGAGAAAAGTCCAACCTGATTGTCAGAAGGACACACACAGGCCGGTGCAGTCAGTGCCGAGTCACTCACACTGCAGATGCTGGGAGGTGGGGGTGGGGGTAGGCAGAAACAGACAGACATGCCCCCCCCATGTCACATGATCACACATGTACGTTGGCATGGACCCTGACCCTGCGCCTTGACCTGGACAGAACAAGGGGAGGTTCCAGGCCTGAGTCTCTGCAGGGTGCCTGGGTCCCGTGCCCACGCTGTGGAACTGCCGGGAGCTTGCAGCCTGGGAGCCCATGCGTACAGACGCATGTGTCTACTCGTGTGTCTGTGCATGGACCTGTGGTGTGTGTGTTCAAGGCTGAACGATGGGAAGGGAGCGGGGTGGGCTGGCTCGTCCACCTGTCGTCCCTGTGACCTCAGTCCCACTGGGCCACATCCAGGTCCCCAGGAGTTTTGTGTCCTTATCCACAAACGGAGACAGTTGTGTAATTCTCCCCCAAGCCCCCACCGCCCCCACCCCAGGCCTTCCTGGCTCTGCCACTTGGGCTGTGGAGGGAAGTTGGTTGCAGGGAGGGCCTGGCCCTGTGTGGCTGAGCATCCAGCTGAGGGCCTGGGGCCGGCTCCCAGACTGGCTCCTGGGGCTGCGACCGCCTGGGGAGGACCTGGGCTGAATCCGGCCCTGTTGAGGCGCCCAGGGAGAAGGCTGATGCGTCCCACGGGTGGGGGCAGGGAGCCCCTCATTAGAGCTGCAGCTGACACAGAGGCTTCCATCTCACTAATTGATTAAACTGTTTAATTCAGGCCTGTGTGGTGGGAACTGGCCTGGCCAGGCTGTCAGCATTCCCTTCTGCAGAGTAAGATTTGGGGCAGCTTTCTGCCTGAGCAGTGGTTCTGGGCGTCATGTGACAGGGGATCCGTGAGATCAGTCATGCAGGCCTGGGTGCCGTCCCCTCCCCCAAGGCCGCCCTTCTGAGTGGCTGTTTTGTGTGGTCATAGTTGGCGGGGACCCCCAGAGAGCTGGTGAGACCCCCGGAGGTGTGAGCTGACATTCACTCTGAGCAGAGCCTACTGTGTGCCGGCATGATCCAGAGTCCCTGCCTGCTTGGTGATTCCACTCCGGATGGCAGGTGGCTAAGTGCTGTGAAAAATCAGTACATGGTAGTAGGGGGTTGGTGGTGTCTGTGTGGCTTGTGCTGGGGCAGAGGCCAAAGGAAGCCACATCGAGGGGTCCTGGAGAGTCCTCTGGGCGAGGGGCATGCAGCCATAGCCCTGAGCACCCTGAACACTCATCGGCCCCACCTCCCCTCCCCTAGACCTTCCCACCAGGACAAAGTCGGCCGGAGAGGCAGGATGCGGGTCTGGGTCTCCCAGGGAGGCTCTGAGCCCTGGGAGNCAGTCCCACTGGGCCACATCCAGGTCCCCAGGAGTTTTGTGTCCTTATCCACAAACGGAGACAGTTGTGTAATTCTCCCCCAAGCCCCCACCGCCCCCACCCCAGGCCTTCCTGGCTCTGCCACTTGGGCTGTGGAGGGAAGTTGGTTGCAGGGAGGGCCTGGCCCTGTGTGGCTGAGCATCCAGCTGAGGGCCTGGGGCCTGGCTCCCAGACTGGCTCCTGGGGCTGCGACCGCCTGGGGAGGACCTGGGCTGAATCCGGCCCTGTTGAGGCGCCCAGGGAGAAGGCTGATGCGTCCCACGGGTGGGGGCAGGGAGCCCCTCATTAGAGCTGCAGCTGACACAGAGGCTTCCATCTCACTAATTGATTAAACTGTTTAATTCAGGCCTGTGTGGTGGGAACTGGCCTGGCCAGGCTGTCAGCATTCCCTTCTGCAGAGTAAGATTTGGGGCAGCTTTCTGCCTGAGCAGTGGTTCTGGGCGTCATGTGACAGGGGATCCGTGAGATCAGTCATGCAGGCCTGGGTGCCGTCCCCTCCCCCAAGGCCGCCCTTCTGAGTGGCTGTTTTGTGTGGTCATAGTTGGCGGGGACCCCCAGAGAGCTGGTGAGACCCCCGGAGGTGTGAGCTGACATTCACTCTGAGCAGAGCCTACTGTGTGCCGGCATGATCCAGAGTCCCTGCCTGCTTGGTGATTCCACTCCGGATGGCAGGTGGCTAAGTGCTGTGAAAAATCAGTACATGGTAGTAGGGGGTTGGTGGTGTCTGTGTGGCTTGTGCTGGGGCAGAGGCCAAAGGAAGCCACATCGAGGGGTCCTGGAGAGTCCTCTGGGCGAGGGGCATGCAGCCATAGCCCTGAGCACCCTGAACACTCATCGGCCCCACCTCCCCTCCCCTAGACCTTCCCACCAGGACAAAGTCGGCCGGAGAGGCAGGATGCGGGTCTGGGTCTCCCAGGGAGGCTCTGAGCCCTGGGAGGAGGGCAGGA
This sequence comes from Aepyceros melampus, assembly GCA_006408695.1. Taxonomy (NCBI): domain Eukaryota; kingdom Metazoa; phylum Chordata; class Mammalia; order Artiodactyla; family Bovidae; genus Aepyceros; species Aepyceros melampus. Next base: position 44,751 of record SJXQ01002965.1, on the reverse strand, counting down.
CCTCAGTTCCCAGTGGGGCTTGTCCCTCCTGGGCCATAGCCGGTGCTCCTGGGGCTACACCTGCGCCAGGGTCCAGCCTGTCCTTCCTCATGCAGTCACGGTGAGCGTCCACCCAAGGACAGATGGGTTCCAGGGCTGGGGACGGACGCGGAGCCACACAGGGGATGCACCCCGAGCAGCAGCACATAGAGTGGGGGCCTGGGGAACGTGAGGAATCCGGTGTCAACACTGGCCATTGTGTGCTGCCCCCGGGCGGGCGGCGATTTATAAAAACAGCCGTGATCTGCCGCGTATCCGTGCAGTGAGGTCACGGCTGCCAAGGGCTTTGGAATTTCGTCTTCACAAGAATTTTGCTTACCAAGCCACATACTTTCCTGGTCATCAATTTGATTGGGGTAAGAAGAAAAAAATGCTTAAAAAAAAAAAGCCTCTGTGGGTTTTGTGTGAGGGATGGAGAGGGGAAGGCAGAGAAACAAGACTTCAGGGCCAGAAAGGCAGGTGTGTGTGTGTCTCTGCGTTATGCCCCTCACACCTGAACCCCAAAAAAGCAGGTGTGTGTGTGTGTGTTGTGGTCCCAGCTAGACTCCTGCAGTGTCACAGCCGGAAGCCCCACGGCCACTCTGCAGCTCCCTGACCTGAGTCCTCGGTGGTCCTGTGGACCAGGGCTGGGAGCAGTGCAGAAGGACGTTCCCATGCCAGCATCCTACCATGGTAAGAAACACGGGGGCCTCTACCCTTCTTTCCCTTTTAGCTCTGCTGAACTGGACCAAATGTCCAAAAGGGGCTCTACCAGAAGAGGAGGGAAATAAAGAAAACACAGACGAAGTAAAAATAGTCCAGGGCACATTCTTGATCACAAGTAACTGGTGTCGGGCAGGTACCTTCCTCCAACCCTATCCTTTCTGTTTCCACCTGGGCATCTGCCTGGTCCACCTCAGTGTAACTTGGACACAGAGGAGAGGAGACACATCCCGGGCCAGGGATACTCGATGTGACCACGGCATTCATAGCAAAGACCATGTGACTTCTGCCCCCAGCCCCCACAGAAGGCTGTCCCTCACCGGCGCCGGCCCTCTGCCACCAAACACCCACCTCCTCTAGCATTTGACACCGAATCAAAGCGAAAGGCAGGACACATGCTGATCCACATGTGCAAGTCGTTATCATCGCAGGGTTATGAGCTTATAAATCCCACTCAGTGAGGGGTGAGCTCCCAAGGCTGAAGGAAGGTCAGCCAAGCCCACGGGCGGCCCCTTGGCCCCAGGTGGAAGCACTTTCTTTCTAGGGCCCCCAGGGCCTACGAAAAGCTTTCTGCCTCCACCCACGTAGAAGAGGCTGAACCCGGGACCAGCCTGCGTTTCCTGATGAGATAGCGAGTGCATTCTGGTTAGATGTGAGGGAGCCGGTCCAGCCATCAGACTCGTGGCTTCCTGTCCTATGTGAACTGGCCTGGCCTCTTGGGGGAGGTTGGGGGTGGAGGGCTGAGGACGTGAACCCCACCATCCGTGTTTTACTTGGCAGCTGGCCACTGGCAGCTACCTTCCACCTCTGGAAGGGCCTCCACATGGACTGGCTGCAGATTCAGAGGGAGTCTGCGCTGATCCAGGTGGGGCAGACCCGGAAGGTCTAATCATAGGATCATAGGAGATGGGACGCCCCCCCAGAGGCCCCTGCTGGCCAGAGGGGAGAGCAGACTCCTCTGTGTCCCTTGTCTGAGTGGTGACACCTGAGCCTAGCACGAGGCACTTTGGGGACCAACACCAGGCCCTGGTGGGGGACCTGGCAAACTGTCCCACACAGGGAGGAGGCGGGGCCCATGCCTGGGGAATCTTAGCCAAAGTGCAAGGATTGAAGAATGACCCTCAGCCCAGAAAGTCTGTGGCTCAGAGAGGTGGCCACCGCCTCGCTCCACATGTCCTTGTTGCTCCTAGGGCCTCCACCTTCTCCTGCTCCATCTCACAGACTCACAAGTGTCGTTATTAGTGGGCCTGGGGCTGCAGTCCCCCCGCCTCTCAGCCCAGCACACCTGGAATGAAGTCTAGCTCCTTAGCCCATCCCGGGGCAATGAGCCCAACCAGCCTGTGACTGTGGACAGATGGAAACAGGTGGAACTGAGTTCATGGGAACTCTTCATCTTCCCTCCTGGTTCTGGGACTCCAGGCTTCTCTCTCAGGAAAGCCTTTTCTGGGGCTTCCCTGGTGATCCAGTGGTTAAGATGCCACACTTCCACTGGTGGGGGTGGGTGCGGGTTCAATCCCTGGTCAGGGAACGAAGATCCTGCATGCCACATGGTGTGGCTAAAAAAATTGTTTTTAATAATAAATGTTAAAATAAAAAAAAAAAAAGAATCCTTGCTGGGTCCCTTCCCTGAGTTCATTTTCAAGTTCTCAAAGGCTGAAGAGTTGGGTGGACTAATTGTTCAGGTCACAGTAGGGTGTGTCTGTGAGCGGTCAACTCTGGCCAGAGAGCTCTTGGGTTTGGCCTTGAGATGAGGTCAAGCATGACAAACCCATGAGGATGGCCCTGCAGGCGCCTGCCCACAGTCCTGCTTGAGACCCTTGCCGCCTGCCACCAGGACCAGACGATGACCTGAGCCTGACAATCAGAATCTCTCAATAGGATTTAAACCCAGCTTTGCTGGGGTCTCGGCACAGGGCAGTGGACAACATCCCTGCCTGCGAGGCACCAGACCCGTCCTGGGTGGAGACTCTCAACCCACAGGATGCCCTACTTCAGGCCTGGTTCATGTTTGCTCCTGGCATCTGTCAGGATGACAAATGTTGGAGCGATTTTTAAATCTGGATTTAAAGAGCCTTGTGAAGGAAATGAAAATCAGAGCAATTGAAACAAACTTGCTGGATCCTTTGGGGAGACAATTGCTGGACTGAGGGCCGCTGTGGGCGGTCTTGGCTGTCACGGCCCTGGCCTGGCCAGGCCAGCACTGCTGGTCCCGGACATGGGAGGAAACAGGAGGGAATTTGGTCATTGTTGTCGTTCGTTGTTCACTAGCTAAGTTGTGTCTGACTCTTTGTAACCCCAAGGACTGTGGCATGCCAGGCTTCCCTGTCTTTCACTGTCTCCTGGAGTTTGCTCAAACTTATGTCCATTGAGTTGGTGATGCCATCCAACCATCTCATCCTCTGTCATCCCCTTCTCCTCCTGCCCTCAATCTTTCCCAGCATCAGGGTCTTTCAAATGAGTCAGCTCTTCGCATCAAGAGCTTCAGCTTCAGCATCAGTCCTTTCAATGAATATTCAGGGCCGACTTCCTTTAGGATTGACTGGTTTGATCTCCTTGCTGATCAAGGGACTCTCAGGAGTCTTCTCCAACACCAGTTTGAAAGCATTACTTCTTTGGTGCTCAGCCTACTTAATGGTCCAACTCTCATATCTATATATGACTAGTGGAAAAATCATAGCTTTGATATATACAGAACCTTGTCAGCAAATTTGGCCATTGGGCTGGGTGAATTGGCAACTGCAGGGAGTCTGGGATCAGGGAGGAAGATGAAGATGGTCCGTGCAGAGTGGATGTGGGGAGCAAGCGATCTTGCATCTTTGGAGACCCTAGAGTAGGCTCAAGGGCCATTTTGTTGAACTGAATCCCTTCAGCGCAGTTTCGTGGAGTGTGAACAGAGGGGCAGAGAGGGTCAGGAGGGGGAGGTCACGGTGGACTGGGACAATGTGGATGGCTGCTGAGGCTGCAGGAGTCTCAGGAGGTGGGCTGGACAATGCACGCTTTTGTCCCTGGGCTGGTCAGCCTGGTACAGTTCAGGGGTTTGGGGGGGTGGAGACAGTGGGCCCCTGCCTCCTATCCCCCAGCATGGGCCTGTCGTCCATGGGTGCCTGGGATGTCCATGGCAACTCCAGGCAGCTCAGAGTCCAAAGGCAGCACCCCCAGACCAGAACAACCCTGAGACTCCAAGGTCACCCCAGAAGCTGTGCACAGGGCATGCTGAGGAGGCCACCTCTGTGATTCTGCCGGCCTCAAGACCAAGGACGAGAGTGTCTTGAGTCCTGACTGGGAACCTCAGAAACCTGATTGGGTCTGTAGCCAGCCAGGGGCTATGGGGAGACCCCCTGCTGGGAGCAGGGTACCCTGCTCCATCATGCCTCAGGTAAGAGGCTGTCTGGGACACAGACCTGAGCCTCAGGCAGCCCCTCCCCTCATTCTCTCTACCCAGCCTGAGGTCTCCTCCCGGGGCTCCTCCTAGGACAGAGTCCAGAAGACTCAGGTCCCATGGCCAGTGGTGATGGATGTCCCTGTCACAAAGGAGGGGAGGCGTGGGAAGGGATGAAGTTTCCCACAGGCCCGGTTTCCCTCTTTTGCCATCACCTGTCGCCCCTCCAGGGGGCCCCATGGAAAATGAGGAACGTCCAGGTGGGCTCAGCTGTGCTGAGAAGCCCCCAGACGGAGGGTGTGAGGTGGGGGGGGGCGCGCATGAGACACCAAAAGGAAGGTAGATGGTGGGCAATCCAGGCAGAGGTGGGGGCGGGCCTGGGTCATATCGACCAGAGCAGAGAAGATGTGCTAAGGAGAGGCCCAGTGCTGAGGATTTGAAAATAAAGCCTTTATAGTCTTAAACAACATGTGAAAAGTGTGCTATGAAAGACAAATGAGAAAGTTATAAAAGTAAAAATAAGTAAGAGAAATGAGCCATCAGCCCATCACCTGTCACATGCAGCAAGCTGAGTGATGGCTCTGGGCACCCTCATCCCCGTGGCCCATGTGCTTCCTGGTTAAGACTTCCAAACAGGGGATTTAGTGACAAAGCTGGGGTTTTGGAAAGAGGATGAGGCGAGTGTGGGAGATGGTGGGGGGTGGAGGGGCCTGGGCTGCATGTCTGGGAAGCACGGGGATCAGGAGGCTGTGAGGTTCCCAGTCAAGGGGAGCCTCCTCAATCATCCGAGCTTCATTTGTGCAATGGAAACACCGAGTGCGGGGCACGTACCGGAACCTGCATTCTGCCTACGGCACAACCACTCAATGAAATATGCACTGCTGTCACGCTCGTTTGCTCAGTTGGCAAAGAACCTGCCTACCAATGCAGGAGACATGAGACTCAGGTTCGATCCCTGGACTGGGAAATGGCAACCCACTTCCCTCTCCTTGCATGGGTAATCCCATGGAGTGGGGAGCCTGACGGGCTACAGTCCACAAGGTTGCAAAGAATCGGACACGACTGAGCACACACATGCGCACACACGTCCTCACTGACAAGTGAAGAAACCATACACAGAGAGGGTGAGTCACTAGGCCAAGGCCACACAGCTGAGGAAGTAACAGAAGTTTCAGGCAACATTCACAACAGGTACTATACACGTAATGGTTGTGATGGAGCCTGGTCAACTCTAATAATTGAGGTCTCTGCTGCCCTCGGTGAGTTTGTGGTGAGAGGTCTCCCCTCTCCCAGACTCCTCAGCAGCTCAGAGGAAGATGATCTCAGCTTGCCAGGCCCCAGGGCTGGGCTGTTCCAAGTGGCTCCTGGGGTGATCTCTAACTGAGGGTTGTGCTGGCCTGTGGACCCCTCATGTGCTTGTGGGGTCCAATTGTCCCTTCCAAGCTGGCCCAGCAGTCTCTTAACCCAGAGGTCTTGGTCCAGCTGGCTGGAGCAGACTGAAAGCTGTTTTGACCCATCTGGCTTCACTTTACAGCGTCCCTGGCTGGCCATTCACAGCAGAGCTCAGGGTCAGAGGGAAGGTCCTCCCCAGGCCTGCTGACCGCTCTTGGATCTCAGACCTAGCGGGCCCTCTCTTCTGCAGAACCGGAAACAGGGCAGTCACCCCGGGGCTGGCGGGACAATGACCACCACGAGTCCAGGTCCTGCAGCAGGCAGGAAGTGTCAAGGCCAGGCTCGGGGGACTCTGACCGGCTGTGGATTTGGGCAGCCCCTCATCCCAGTGGCTGCGGTGCCCACCTGCAGTGTCCATTCGCCCCAAGCTGAGCCTGCGTGGCCAAGCCGGGATGGCATGGCAGGCACTCTGCACACATCTGGTCGAGCACAGCAGGCCGTGGCGTGGTGGTGTCATGGCCCAGGAATGCAGGAAGCCAGTCTGGGGTTCTGGCATGGAGGCATGGCAATGCACCAAGAATGTGTCTCGTAGAAAGATAATTATGCGTTTGGGGAATATGCGTAAGAAACCCGGTAGATGCCACCGGTTCTGTTTATTTTACCAAGAGCTGAGGCGACGGCAAAGTGGCGCGGCTGGGAAAGCATCTCTCCCCTCAAGGAGATGAAAGATGCTGGCGGGTACCCAGCACCCGCCTTGATGTGGGTCACTGTCCTCCAGGG
>SJXQ01002965.1:20804-38020 GCA_006408695.1 Aepyceros melampus | reverse complement strand
CGGGGTATGGGCAGCCTGGGGGTGGGGGGGGGGGGATGCGTGGGAGGGAGGTGGGCGTGACACGGGGCCCTGCTGCGGCCCCAGAGGAGGCAGAAGAGAGGCCGAGGGGGCCGCAGGCAGCGCTCAGCGTCAGGCTGATTTATGGCCGAGTGCGCGGGCAGTGGGCAGAGTGGCTGAATGACCCATTGTGTGGAGGCTGAAAGGCCAGCGGAGCGGGCTCAGTGGGGAAAGATGTGCATTTGATAACTTCTATTCCATTGTGCAAATGCTGCTGCCCCTTTCAGAAACCTTGGAAATCACAGCAAAGATCAGGCAGGGAAAGCAGCGTGATCTCACTAGCAGAGCTGACAACCATCAGCCTGCTGGTACTTTTCTTTCAGAATCGCTTAAACCATATGTCTGTGTGTGTGTTTATGCATGTGTGTGTGTATTCCCATGACGGGGTCATGTATATGTTTAAACATTTGTTTTATTGTGGTAAAATACACACAACCTAAAATTTACCACTTTAACATATACAGTTCGGTGACATTAAGGACCTTCACCCTGCAGGACAACCAGAGCCCCCGTCCATCTCCAGACCTTTCTCATCTTCCCAAACTGAACCTCTGTCTCCATTGAACACCAACTCCCCTTTCCCACTCCCCCGTCTAATTTTCTCTCTTTATGATTTCATCTACCCTAGGGATCTCATGTGAGTGGAATCACACTCTATTTGTCTTTCATTGACCGCAGTGCCCTCAAAGTTCATCCACGCTGTAGCGTATGCCAGAATTTCCTTCCTTTTTAAAGCTGAATCATACTTCATTGTCCAAATTTTGTTTACCCATGCATCCATTGATGGACACTTGGGCTGTTTCTACATTTTGTCTACTGTGAATTACCCTATGAACATGGGTGTGTAAATACGGTATAATGTTTTGTTTCAAACAAAACACATTTCCTCTCTTCCAAAATGTTCTTGTTTCCTGTTGCATCCCAGGGACCCAGGAATTGGCAGAAGTGGCGCATTTGGAACCCATGATATCTGGGTCTTCAGGGTTTCACGTTTGGAGGGTCAGGTTCTCTCCAGCCTCGCTGCCAACCTGAGCCCATTTCTTTGTTTCCTGTTCTGACAATAAACGTGTGTGCCAGTTAACTCTGACAGCATGACGGCTGGGCTTACAAACTCTGTTCCTTGGTGGGAGATGCCACTTCTGCCCTTGGGCACCTTAGGCCCACAGACTCCCAGACAGAATGCAGGGAACTGGGGTTCCCCTCCTCATCTGATGCTTTCTCTGCTGGCTGAGAGCGAGAGAGGATGAGGGTAAGGGCTCCATCCTCTGCTGGGACTCCTGAGGGAAGACAGGCACAGGACTGCCAAGCCTGACCTACAGGGAAGAGGCCTCGGCTGGTCTGGGGCCTGGGGCCCTCAGCGTAGCTGGTCCCTGTGCCATTTTTGTTTCTCCAGCGCCTGCGCACTCTGGCAGTGAGTTCTTCCTGAGGATAGATTGTGTGAAGGATTCATTTCCTTTTTTCCTTACGAAAAGGAGTGTGGTCAGGCAGAACCACACTGAGAATAGAACCACAGTTGAGATAGAAGTAACCAGATAATAGCAGAAGTTAGACTTTAGACCAAAGTCTAACCAACAGGAGAACTTACAAGATGTATTGTGGAGCTGGACAGGAGAAGATTTGCAGAAGGGCTTCGGGAGAGGCCCATGGTGGTCTGCATGGGGGAAGTGCTTGATGAGAATGGGGTACGGGACCCTGTGAGTCCCCGGGAGACGTCAGAGTCAGGGGCGCCCTGGAGGAACCTGTGTGGAGCCTCAGAGAGGGTTCTTGTCCCTCCCTCAGGCTTCCACTTCCTGTGAGACAAGACGCTGCACTTTAGCTCTGGTGTGCCTACATAGGGTGGGCCCAAGTGAATCCCCAGCAATGAGTGAAACTCGTTTCTGGGTGTGTCTCGGCCTTCCCTGAGTCAGGGGATGTGAGATTCCTTCTTCAACACTTTTGAGAACGGATTTTGAGGGGCTTGTTTTTTAAAATCACAAAATGAGACTTCCCTGGTGAATCCTCTTGCCAATGAAGGGTACAATGGGTTCGATTCCTGGTCCAGGAAGAATCCACAGGCTGCAGGCAACTAAGCCCATGCACTGCAACCTCTGAACTCTCTCTCTAGAGCTGGCAAGCTGCAACTATAAAAACCCACACACCTAGAGCCAGTGTTCCATAGAAAGAGAAGCCACCACAATGAAAAGCCTGCTCACTGCAACTAAAGCAGCCACTGCTTGCCACAACTAGAGAAAGCTCATGCACAGCAACAAAGACCGAGCAGAGCCGAAAACATTTTAAACATTTTAAAATAGATAAACCCACAAAATGACTATTGTTCTCCTACTTAAAAAAATAAGTAAAAAAAAAAATACCCACTGGGGTCACACCCCAGAATCATCTATTTAATCTTTGGTGTAGATCGTTCTCTCCACTTGTAAATACACACAGGTATGTTTTCAGGCTTTTCAAAATTAGGATCACATTATATCTGCTGTTTCCCGGCTTGATTTTTAAAATTTAATGTCTTGCAGACAGATTTCCGTGACCACAAATGAAGGCTAATAATTGCATCAGATTTATTTTGCAGGTACAGTTGATGGACACTTAGGGTTTAAGTCTCCTTTTTCTCCTTGAATGATAAGGAAGGCCATGGTGACCATCTGACCCTTCTCTCATTCTATCCTTCGCACAAACTCCCAGAAGCGTCAGCCTGGGGAACAGAGAGGCAGCTTGGTGTTGGAGTGAGAGGATGTGCCTGGCCCCCAGGCCTTAGCCACTGGCTCACAGGGCAGGGGGCTCCTGAGGTCCTACTGCTCCAGGCCCATTGAGGGCGTGGAGTTTGTTGCTGTCCCTGAACACCAGGGAAGTTTGTTGCATTCTAAGATACAGAGCCCTTTCCTGGTACAGAGAAGGTTCTAGAAGGAAAGAGGAGGCTTCGCCTCACCGTAGGCCAGACCCTCCTCTCCCCAACCCCTCTCTCTCCTGCAGAGTCTTCTCCCCTTCCTGGTCAGAGCCCCTGTCTGTGTGGACACCAGCTGTCCCCCACCACCTTCAAGAAGGCTAGCATCAGAGAGTGTACCCAGGGAGTCCTGCTCACTGGCCAGCCCGAGGGGCCATGGTGGCTGATCTCAGTGACCTCAGGGCCAAAGGCCGAGGGGAGGGGCACAGTGTGCGGGGCCCCAGGAATGCGGGCGCTGAGGGCCCAAGGGCATCACACTGGCCACTGTCATCCGTGTAGACCCTCAGGCCTGCTCCACAGGTGGGGGGACCTCCTCCCTGTCCTGGTTCCAAGACTTCTCAGGCCCCACCAGGCCCTTCTTAAAGACCAGTCCGCCTACCGTTTCATGTCGGCTGCTCACTTTGAAACCCAAGAAGTCTGATGATAATATCGCCCGGGACAGAGCCGGGTCTGCTGCTAATTACCATTTGACATTCTGGCTGAGTCCAGCGTGGGTGGAGGGGGGTGACCATGAAAAGCTTATTCATCTGGCTCAGGGCGACTTCAAATGCAACTCCCCCTCCATGGGCAGCGGGTGCCCCCACGACGGACGCCTGCTGGGTGTCCAAGGCTGGCTGAGAGGGAGAGGCTGGTTGGAGGTGAAACAGATGGAGATTCATTCTCTGCAAGAAGGTGCTGCCTGTTTCTCATGACAGGGACTGGTCTGGGCTGGCATGCATCTCTCTAAGACCCAGGAACCTCACGGGGCTTTCAGGGAGTGCGTGAAAACCCCAGAGCTGAGGCACATGGTCCCGGCAAGGGGCTCCCGGGGCAGGTGACCAGGAAGGGTGTGCGGCCTGGGCGTGTGTTGTTGCCTTCAGGGAGGCAAACACATTCTCCATTCCCCTCCCCTTGTGCAGCTAGAGACGTACCAACCAACCGACAGGCATGGGCAACTGGCAGGTGTGGGACACAGGAATCCCTCTTGTAGATCACCGTCTGATCTAGAAGGGCCTCCACATTGGTTTTCTCTCTCTAGTGTCTGTGTGTATATTTTAGGAAGATTTTGCTCTGCTGTTTTTCCCACATGGTGGTTTAGTCGCCAGGTCATGTCCGACTCTGCAACCCCATGGACTATAGCCTGACAGGCTCCTCTGACCACGGGATTCTTCAGGTGGGAATACTGGAGTAGATTGCCATTTCCTTCTGCAGGGAATCTTTCCGACCCAGGAATTGAACCCAGGTCTCCTGCACTGCAGACAGATTCTTTACCGACTGGGATATGAGGGAAGCCCGTTTTTCCTACATAGACAAACTAAGTGTACAATTTTGTCCTTTATTCGGGGCTGAGCACGGACAGCTTCTGGTCCATTCGTTCTCCTGCCAAGTATTGGCCATCCTCATAATGCTGCTCCTGAGGACTGGGTACCAGTTCCTCTTTCTCCAGATAGATCACGTTCCTCCAGAGTAGACAGTGGCTGCACAGGAAAACGATCGGACATCCAATGCCCTGATGCTTATGGTCAGACACTCCCTGCCCACCCAGCTCCTACAGGGTCCCTCTGGACACTCCCTAATTTGGACGACCCAGCAGCCTGTGGGCCAGAAGCTCAGAAAGGGCCAAGCAGGTGGGCACAATGGAGCACTGTTCAGTCCTGAGAAGGAAGGGCCCACCAGTACGTGCTTCAGCACAAGGAACCTGGGAAACTCACTGCTGACATGTGGCCACATGTTGTGCTTTATATGATCCCATTGATACAAAGCATCCAGAGCAATCAGACCTACAGACAGAAGGCAGAATGGTGGCTGCATAAAGCTGAGGATGGGGAGTGACTGCTAATGGGTACAAGGTGTCCTTTCAGGGTGATGACAATAATCTGAAACTAGATAGAGGTGATGGTTAGACAACATTGTGAAAGGACTAAATAATTTTCTATGTGGATTTTTATCTTAATTGAAAGAAAAAAAAGCTGTTTGAGAATTCCCTGAGGCCAGAGGCCCAAAGTCCTCCAGGACTGCACACCTTTGTTTACTGGAAACTAGAGAGAAATTAATTCTGGAAAAGATTAAGGGCAGGAGGAGATTGGGGAGACAGAGGATGAGATGGTTGGATGACATCATCGACTCAAAGGACATGAGGTTAGCAAACTTCGGGAGACAGTGAAAGACAGAGAAGCCTGGCAGGTTGCAGTCCATGGGGTGGAAGAGTCAGACACGACTGAGCGACTGAACCACAAGAAAGAATCTCAGATTCAGGGTGTGACACTGGAATGTGCCCCTTCTCCTCCAGCACTGACCCTCCCAATGGCACTTGGGTGCTTGGGAAGAAGTGGAGCCAGGATTGGAGGAGGTGGGGCCAGGAGGGGAGGAGGTGGGGCCAGGAGGGGAGGAGGCGGGGCCAGGAGGAGAGGAGGTGGGGCCAGGATAGGAAAAGGAGGACCCAAAACAATGAGAAAGTTTTGGAACTTGGATTAGATGTCGCCTATAAAACATGTGTATGCACGCACACATTGTGTATGTGTGTGTGTGCGTGACTGAATTACTTCACTTTCACTTTTCACTTTCATGCATTGAAGAAGGAAATGGCAACCCACTCCAGCGTTCTTGCCTGGAGAATCCCAAGGACAGAGGAGCCTGGTAGGCTGCCGTCTATGGGGTCGCACAGAGTCGGACATGACTGAAGCGACTTAGCAGCAGCAGCAGCAGTGTGTGTGTGTGTGTGTGTACTCAATCATGTCCAACTTTGCGACCCATGGACTGTAGCCCACCAGGCTCTTCTGTCCGTGGAATTTTCCAGGCAAGAATACTGGAATGGGTTGCCATTTCCTAGTCCAGGGTTTCTTCCCCACCCAGGGATCAAACCCATGTCTCTTGAGTCTCCTGCATTGGCAGGTGGATTCTTTACCACTGCGCCACCTGGGAAACCCCCTTGTAAAATATACTAGGTTTAAAACTATCTGTCTTATTTCTAAAAGTTTATGCTATGTTGTTTTCATAAGTAAGTATATACAATAATAACTAACTAAAGCATCTTTGTTCATCTGCATTCATTTTCTGAGATCTTAAGCTGTGCCAGTGCTGTCTCATGCATGGCCCTCACACAAATAGAGCTGATTGGCTGTGAGAGGCACACGCAGAGTTTAAAGTTCTGGGAGTAAAATGGCGTCCAGGGAAATCATTCAGAATGTGTCCCCCGATCAGACATGATTAAATCTCAAGGGTGTGGAGTGGGGTTCATAGGAGAGCCAGGTGGACCAGGGCTGCAGCCAAGGTCTTCAGAAGAGATGGGGAAAAGTAGTCAATCCTGGAAAGGGGAGGGGACCCTGTGGGTTAGGGCTGGTGGCTGAGCCTGAGTTGCTTCCAAAGCCTAGGGTCAGCTTAGGGCATGACAGCCCCCTGCTGCCCAGCATCCCAGAGGGAGGAATTCTCCTTTGTGAGGTCGGATGATGCTTGGGTTCCCTTTTAGGGGACAGGTCACCATGTGTCCCTGCCTTTGAGAGCGTTGGCTGTTTGGGCTAAAAAGCCAGACCCTGCAGCTTCTTCCACTTGCTGGCAACATGTCCTGTTGCAGGCCAGGGATACAAGAGGAATCAGGACTTTTGCTCTGAGCTTGCAAATTCAAAGTACAGCCAGCACCATTTCATTGCCCTGTAATTAGCTGCGAAGTGACAAGAACCTGGACACAACCCAAACGATAAGCATAGGGTGATAATCAACACCGCTCTGGTTTGTATGGAGCCTTCTGCAGAGTTCTAGAAGAGTCTGGGGAGTCCCAGTCACGTCCACTGGGATGAGTAATACTGCAGCTTGAAGACTAGATATTCCTCCAGCTCTCTCTTCTCCTCGGGGTTGCACAGCTCTCCCCGTGAAGAGGGTTTCATGTCTGAAATGAGCAGCAGGGTGAAGCTTAGCCAAACTGCACGCCGATGAGTCGGACAGTCACTCTTGTCCTCTGGCCACTGGCCTGAGCCCAAGCAGGTTGGGCTTGTGTTCTGGCTAAGCTGGAGGCTGGAGACTCGGAGTCCAAACACCGTGGGTCCCTAACACCCAGCAGACTGCTTTTTAGATGTTTAACAACCGATGCAACTGAACTGAACTGAACAACCAATCAACTGTATTACTTATAGGACAATGCTCAAGAACTCCCCACGTTTCTGGTAAAGAATGCACCTCTTGGTGCACGTGTGTTCAGCCACACCAGCGATTCCATCCGTGTTTTGTGAGTCGACACCCTCCCCCGCCCCCCCTTCCCCTCTCCACAGCACTGCCTGGGGCTGAAGACCCAGCGGCTCGGCAAGGACTTTTCTCCTCCGCCTCCTCCAGACATCACCCATGAGGAGCCCGGGGGTCTCCATGACCATCATGGGAGGAGAGTGCCATCCATTTGGAGAGGAGCAGGTGGTGAGGGTCGGGGAGAGTGACGTCACACTCCAGCAGTCCTGAGTGACAAGTGTTGACAGTATGAGCCGTGAAGATTCCCCGGTGGCAGCGAGCGCCTCGGTCCTGAGCGCCAGGCTGCATGCTCAGCCCCCCTTCACCCCAGACATGCACACGCTGGCCAAGGGTTGGCTTCGATAGGAAGCTGCGAAAGGGTCTTGTGGGCAATACTGTGTGCCATTGTGAATTCCAGTCGTCTGAAAAATCATGTTTCTTTTGTATCGTGGTTCACAAAGAGGATGAGGAGGGAGAGACAGCAAAAGAGAAGAGCAAAACCAAAAGCTTCACAGGAATTATCTCTAGAGATTTCCACCGTTTTCTCCCAAAGAAATCTGAGATGGGCAGGAAGGGAGGAGAGGGGTGTGCCTCATTGAGGAGGGGCGTGTGCCTCATTGAGGGTGGGGCGGCATTGGTCTGCCTTCCTGTCAATCTTCCTCAAGCCCTTTCATGTTGGGAGTTTGAGGCAAGGCAGACTTTCTGGGGCTGCGGGGGTGGGGTGGGGGGGCGCAGATCAGATGCCATTTGAATCTGAGCAGTCTAGGCTTGAGTGCAGGAAGAAGCCTGGATGACGGAGGCAAACTCAGGGGTCTGCGTTTTCTGAGTTTTTCTGAATCTTTGTTCAGGGCTGGGTGGTCCTAGCCCCAAGTCCCTGTCCAGTATTTGTACAGTGACATTAAACATTGAGAGATGTGTGAAAGTGTTGGAGAAAGTCTTTTCAGCTTTGGCAGTTCCGTTCCACCCCCGCCCCCCCTGCCCCGACAACACACACACCGGGGTCATGAGCTGTGTGGTGAACTTGCTGGAAGTTCAAGGGTGAGCAGGTCTGGCATGCCTCCCACGCTCCACTGTCAACAGTAAAACCCGGACACAGAAGGACCCTGGAAGCTTTGCATCCAGGGCCTGCTGTCCAGTGGGGTGCCCCCTGAGATGAAACTAGCTCTCATTCTCAGCGGCATCTTGGGGCAGGAGGTGGGGGGGTGTGTGCGGGATGTGTCCAACCCTGAGCAGAGCTGAGCACTGCCAGAGGCTGCTGGTGTCTGTCCTGTGCAACTCAGGGAATCAGCCTGTCCTGGAATCTTGGAGCCGCAAGGACAGCAATGTGCTCGCGCTCTAGTGGGTGACTGTCCTCGGTTTTGTCCCTTTAAGCCAGGCGTCTGTCTTCCTTAAACTCCCTCCTTGGGGAGAGTGAGTCAGAAAGGCAGGTTCTCAGCTCATATCAGGGCTGCCACTCAAGGCTGTTCAACTTTAGGCCAGTTGCTTGGCCTCTCGGGGCTCCTCAGGGAGCAGAGAAGGTGGGCATAGAGTGGGCTTTCATCACACAGCTCCCTTTGCTTCCTTGTTTCCACTTTCACTCCTGTGTGACGGTGTTTTTGCTGGGCGGTGAGGGGGTTAAGGGGCCCTGATGTGGACAGAGGGGTGCCATCCTCAGGGGTACTGTGGCCCAGGGGTGGGGCAGCCAGGTTGGCAAGGGAGGGCACAGGTCTCTCCATGGTGGGGTCTGAAGAGAGAAGGGTTGGGGCAGGGGATATGGTATGGGTGACAAGACGCAGCAGGTTCCTGTCGCAGCCCTCAGGACATCGCCCTGTCATCCAGGGCCCACATTGCCCTGAGCCCTCCCCTTCCTGAAGCTCTGTGGGTCCTTTCAAGCTCAGGGCATGTCAGGGGCTGGGAGGGGCCTGCCTTAGAGGCCTTCTGGCTGCGGAGCTGGGCAAGGGGCTCGGTTCAGACCTTCTGTGTGACGCTGTGGGGGTTTAGCTCAGGGGCAAAGCTTTGACTCCAGAGTTTCGGTGCAACAAGATGAGCAGGATATTTCTAGATGACTCCCTCGGCCAACCCGGGGCGCGGCCGGCCGCTGCGGTAACTGGGTGACTGCCGGCTGTCTCCACGGCAGCAGCCCCTCCCAATGCCACTCCGGAGCTCTCGTTAGCTCGGGGACCCGTGTGGGGTTGCTGTGGAGCTGGGGGCCTGAGGGGCCTCTGGGGCCAGAGACTTCAGACCCCCAGTGTCAAAAGTAAATTAAAGGCAGGTGAAGAATGTGTGTGGGAGCAGCCAGGGCCTCTGGACGACTGTGGCCTTGCAGCGCCGGGCGGCTTTATGGGCCCTCTTACAGCTGACAGGCAGCCCTGGTGGGCAAACACTGAGAAAATTGTGATGGGAGCGGAGGACTGTTGACCAAACATGAAAAAAAGGAGGCACCAATCCTGAGAAAAGGCCAAGAAGGGCAAACAGAGTGAACGCCGACCCCAGCTCTCGCTGGACCCTGTGCTGACTAGGGGCAGCACTGGCTAGGGGCAGTGCCCGCTCACCCCCAAAGGTGGGCACCATCTCCCATGGAGGCTGGAGAGTATGGGCCCACACCAGCCCTGCCTGTCTTCCTTAGAAACCTTGGAATTGAACAAAAATCAAGCAGGTTTCGTACCTGCAGGACTTGTCAGAAACCTTAGCCTGTATTTCTTGTGAGTCTGCTTAAGCAGCGGGCCCAGCGGTGGGGCCTTGGATGTGGGCATGATGGTTGTGGAAACACCTGCAGGGTTTTGACATTACTCTGTGCAGAAGGTGGGAACCAGTCCCTTGCCCCTGAGCGCAAGCTGGACTTCGTGGTCTGATACCAGTCAGCAGAAAGTGGAGGATGGGATGCTGTGTGCTCTCTGGGGCTTGGCCAGAAGAAGGGCCGCTCTCCCAAGGAACATACACTCTAGGGGAAGCCAGCTGCCACGGTCAGAGGACGTTCTAGCAGCCTGAGGCCTGTCCTGGGGGAATGTGCCTCCACTAACAACCAGCAACAGCCCCCAGCCATGAGAAGGGCCACCCTGGCGGGGAACCACCAGCCCGAGTCAAGTCTTCAGGTGAGATGGGCTGAGACCACAAAGCAACACAGTTTGTGGCTTTCCAATTCCTGATCCATAGAATCTATGCGGCCAGTAAGTGCTTCTTAGTATTTTAAGTCACTAATTCTTGTTCTGCAGCACATATGCTTAGTCGTTCCATCGTGGCCGACTCTTTTCAATCCTTTGGACTATAGCCCGCCAGGCTCCTCTGTTCATGGGATTTCCCAGGCAAGAATAATGGAGTGGGTTGTCATTTCCTCCTGCAGGGGATCTCCCTGACCCAAGGATCAAGCCCATGTCTTCGGTGTCGCCTGCATTGGCAAGTAGGTTCTTTACGCCTGAGCCATCATGAAGTCCTGTAGCAACAGCTGGCAAACAGGTTTGGGTTTTGTCCTGTTGGAAATGGGGAGGTGTGGGAGGTACAAGGAACATCAAGATGAAGAACCAGAAAAGATCAGGAGAAGCCATCGGGACAGCAAGAGCAGGACGGGGAGAATGTTCTGGACCCAGGGTGATCCTTCCCAGGCCTGTCCTCAGTCCCCAGTGGTGCAGGGAGACCAGGTTTGTGAGGCTTGGGATTCAGAGGAGCACTAAGCCTTTCCCCCCGATCAACTGTCATTACAGCTCACTTGACATAAAAACATGTTCTTAATACTCATGCTTAATTATTTTAACAAAGAAATGTGGAAAAGTTTGCTATGTCGGGGAGGGGTCACAGGACAGGCAGCAGAAAGGAGCATCCTGAGGCCCCAGTGGAAGTAGAGGTGCAGGTCCATGGGGAGGCGGAGAGGCAAGGAGGCTCCGGCCTCCCCGACATGGAGACCTGGGCTCAGGAGGCCGAGCACAGCTGGGTAGTGCAGAGGGAGGCTCTGAGAGCAGAGTGGAGCGGACGCAGGTCCTCCCCAGTCTGCTGGCTACAAACAAAGACAGAGGATAACAAGTGCTGGTGAAGGAGGAGCCGGGGAAACGGGAGCCCTGGTCACTGCTGTGGGAGACAGTCTGGCAAATCTCAAAGTGTCAGATGGAGTGACTGTGGGACCAACAATTCCACTCCTGGGGTAAGCCTGTAAGAAATGAAAACCTACATCCACACAAAACCTTGTACATGACATTATTCATATTAATCCCAAAGTGATATCAGGAATAATGTATGTGTGCATGCTAAGTCGCTTCAGTCACATCTGACTCTGCGACTGTAGCCCGCCAGGCTCCTCTTTCCATAGGATTCTCCAGACAAGAACAGTGGAGTGGGTTGCCATGCCCTCCTTCAGGGCACCTTCCCAACCCAGGGATAGAACCTGCATCTCTTGCACTGGCAGGTAGATTCTTCAGCACAGTGCCATCTGGGAAGCCACTAGGAATGACAACATAATCCAAATGTCCATCAGTGGACAAACAGGTCAACAAAACATGGTCTGTCCACACGGTGGACAGTTATTCAGCCACACAGAAGGAATGAACTGCCAACCAGACCGCAACGTGCGTGACCCCTGACAACGTGATGCTCAGTGAAAAAGAGCCACAATTCCGTTCATGCGAAACGTCCAGGAAAAGCAAATCCACTGAAAGAAAGAGACGAGTGTTTGCCAGGGGCTCCGAGAGGGAGACTGAGAGTGACCGCTGCTGCTGTGCGGTCTCTGGTGTGTGATGAAAACGTGTTGAGATTAGGTGCTGGTCGCACAACTTTGTGAACGGGCTAAAGACCACCGAATCGTACACTCCAGACGGTGGGCTGTATGGTGTGTGAGCTCTCTCTCAACGAAGCTGCTTGACAAAGGAGAGGCAGATGTCAAGGGAAAGGAGAAAGGGGGGAGGAACACGCAGGGCAAGAATCCACGTAGATGGGCAGCTGCAGACAGGAAGGTGGGACATAGATGTCACGAAGCCATGCAAAGTGCCGAGGGGGGACCCCGCGCTGCAGGTGAACAGCCTCTCCAGAGTAGTGCTCACGTCCGCAGGTAAATGATCTCACCTGAGTGCCAAATGGGGCCCGTGTCTGTAGGGAATGAGCCTCACCTGATACAGCCTCACTTGAGGAAGTGGAGAGCCTGCTGCTGCACAAAAGACAGCTTTGGGCTTTTCTCACCAGCCAGCAGGTAAGGGAGCACACGTGTGTGTTGGAGCATTTTGCTTAACCATAAACGATAAGGGTGCTAGGAAACTATTCTGTAGAGCCCAGCTCTTTTCTTAGATTATTTTGGATTTAAGAGAGGAGGTAGATAGATCTGCTTTCTGAATGGTACGTCCTTCTTACAAACGAAACGAGGGAAACTTCTTGCAGGCGGCAATGTGTCCTTCTGTCAAAGGTGGTGCTGGAAGGAGATGTGAACTGTTTTTGCTTTATTTGGGAAGAGGGGATGGGAGTGGGGCTGGGGGCCCAGAGGTCTGTGGACTGATGGAGTGAAGAGCATGGCTTGGGTTGAGTGATGGTGGCGATGGTGGTGACCGAGGCAACTCCCAAACCAGGAAGACACGGTGGAGGAGTTGATGGAGGAGGAGGGGGCCCAGACAGGAGGCGAGGGGTTCACCCAGATGCATGCCCAACATACCTGCAGAGGAGGGTCCCCGGGACAGGACTTGGAGGCTGACAGCGTGATGGGAATCTGGAGTGGAGAGGGGGACACGGCGGAGGAGGGTAGGTGGCCCTGTGACTGAAACCATGGCACCTGCAGGAGGAATGAATTGACACATCAGGATGGCATCAAGGAGGCAGCGCCAGTGCCAGTGTCTGGTTTTCAGAAACATTTCGGAAGCTCAGAAGCACAGAGCGTGGAGCGTGTGGTCTGGCGCAGGTGTCAAGGGTGGTTTGCGGGCCTTGGGAGATGGGCTGGGAAGCCGTGGAGCCCTCGGAGCCAAAAATCCTGTAACAATCAGGAAAACAGAATAGGGGCCGTCACAGCAGGTTGAAAAGGGAGAGGGGAGATACTGAGGGGCTGAAAGCAAGCATTATTACCTCCAGAAGAAAGAGCGTTGCAGGAGCCCCACGTGAGCTCATGCAGAAGCACGGGGCTTTGTCTGGAAATGAGGCTCTCACGTGTGCACGTCCCCTCGGGCCACAGCCCACTCTTGCACTGGTCCTTCTTTGGGGCCTGGGCTGCCAGGGTGGGGCGCCCACGTGAGCCTGGACTCTCATCCAATGACACGAAGCTGACGGGAAGGGACCCCCCTGGCCACAGGCAGGACAGGAGAGCATCAGGAAGTATAGTGACCGAAATGGGTTGAAACGCGATAAATAAATTACAATGCATGAGTCCACCACTATCCAGAAAAGAAAGAAAACTTGGAGGGGGAAAAAAGTAAGGAGCTCTCAGTCACCTTTGGGAAAGGCTGGAAACCAACTCGTTACTCAAAAAAATGGGTAAAGAAAGGAAAGCAGCAGACATTTATCCTGCTTTTTCTGAATGAACAGAAACCACACAGTCGACAAGAAGGTTCTTAGAGAAACACCCAGCTGACAGATACAGGGAGGTGGGGAAGGTAAAAGCAGCCTTGGACAGCCCTGGACCCTTAGTCAAGGACAACATCCTTGAGGAAGCCCCCAGGAGACATGCCGGGAAGCCCAGCGAGGGTGTGCTCTTGCTGAAAAGCGAACCTGATGTGGGGCAATCTCTGTGTCCATTATGGGCTTGCAGGAAATACTGGCACAGAAGGATAGCCAGGCAACCTGGGGGCCCAGCCCGCTGGAGCCAGAATGTGGTACATTCTACAGGGTAAGCAACAAGAAATTGCTTCAACAAAAAATTAAAATGAAGGAGAGTGTTATTCATAAAGCTTGGGGCATATTAACACATTGCCTTTTTTAGACTCTGGATTCTGATGTTTAAAAACAACAGCTGTATGAAATGAGACAACTGGGGAATTCTGGACATGGGCCGTTTATTTGGTTTTAAGACTACTAAATTTTTAGGTGATAATGGTAGTGTGGTTAAATTCTTTTAAAGTGCATCTATTTTGGCAGCATTTACAGGCAAATGTGGTATGTGCGAAGGTGGGGCAGAGACGGAATCAGGCCAAAGGGTGAGCATTGCTGAAGCTGGGTAATGGGACGTTGGGCTCATCATACTGTTTTGTCTACTTAGCATTTATGTTTGAAATTTTCCATAGTAAAAACATTAAAAATCGATGCCCCCATGGAGCTTACAGACGCTTTGCTCTGCATGTTTGTGAGGTGGATAAGTGAGAATGCTGCACCGTGTGTTAATTCAAGGGGGTGGAGGGAGGGTATGTGTAGGGGGTGTTATGATATAGTTGTGGGGTGGGTCTCACTGAGAAAGTGACTGGAGACAGGGGTGGGTGGGGGTGAAGAGCAGTCCAGTCAAGGAGTTGGACGTCCAAGGCTGAGGCTGCAATAGGAGCAGCCTGCCATCCAAGGGGAGAGGAAGGATCCTAGAGAGACCTCAGCTGTCAGGTGGAGGGGATGTGGAGCCCCTGGCAGAGGCCTGGCAAGTGTACCACCATCTGTGGGCTTGATCAAGACGAAGGGTGCAGATCAGCTGACCGGAGTCCAGTCGGTGAACAAGGCAGAGCAAATAGGGGCTGGCCCAGGGCTGGTGGTGGTGTGTGGAGCTGTTCTGAGAAGCCCAAGGAAGAAGAGCGTCACCCGGATGCCACCCTAGGGGTCAGACTCAGGGGAACCTGCCCGCTGGGCCCCCGCCCCCATGGTGGCAGTTTCCTCCTCTGGCTCTGCATTCCGTTCCACACACTCTCACCTCTGGCAATACCCAGGGGGTGACTGCAGCCACCTTCCAAGTCTTCATGATGAAGCAGCAGCCGGAGGGCTCTGGGACGGGTCCTTTAGCCGCTTCCCACCTGCGTGGGGGCAGTAGCCCCCGGCAGGGCCAGCCGTGCTCGTCCCCCTGTTGCAGGCGCGAGGCTATTGCAGTGCCCTCATGTCTCACATCCTCCGAGCGGCTGTGGTCAGACGGCTCCCCTGGCCCGCGATGCGTCACTCCCAACCGCTTTTCCTGCCGCGCCCTGGGTTCCGGGCCGCCCGGGTCCTTGGAGAACCGAGATTCTAGCTCAGCCTCGGCGCCTCTGGAGGCATCAGCTGGAACTTTGCCCCGAGAGGGTGAATTGCGACACAGGGAGATAAATGGCGTGTCGGCATATTTCCACCACGTGCTCAGTGCTGGGCAGGCCTCGCATTAAAGCAGAAATGTGCAGCATCAGCAGGAAACATCTGCGTGGGGTGGGGACGGGCTGCCAGGAGAGCCAGTCCCGCGCCCTCAGACACGGCTCCTACAGCAGGTGAAGCCCAGCCTGACCCGGCCCGGGGAGAGGGGTGCCTGCAGTGGAGCTTGAGCAGGGAGGGTGGGGAATCCCGGGTGGGCTGCTCAGGTCTGGTCTCTGTCCTTCCACTCAGGCAGGGGGGCCCAGGCGCCTGCCGGAAGCTCTGTTTCCCTATGAGTTTGGTAGGAGGATCAGCCCCTCGTGGGCGGTGAGCAAAACTTCCTGTTAAGGCAGCATCTTGGGGCTCATCCCTAGGTTGTCTTGTCCATCTGCTCCCATGCAAACACCCCTAGGCTCCTGCTCTGCGCCCTGGGTGCTGCTAGACACTGGTGCTGCTGGCTGTCCAGTATGACAGCCCCACAGCTGTGGAGGCAGCCAGGCCTGGGTGGTGTGGCCAGGTGGGTTCTCCTCCTCGAAACAGCTCCTTGTCCTGTTTCATAGACAAGAAACTGGGGAAAGATGGTGAAGTGTTTGGCAAGGTTGGGCCAGCTCAGGGCTCCATGGTTCAGCTGGGCTCACCGCCACCTCTGACCCGAGGTTTCTGTGATAGGCTGACAGCCATCAGTCCCTTTATCCACACCCCTTGCCATGGACAGTCACTGAGAATTCACCTCCCGGAGCTCAGAGCCGGTGGCAGTGAGGGTCAGAGGTCAGGACCAGGGATAACTGCAACCACCCACACCAGCTGGCTTGAGTTTTGTAGTTCACACAGGAGGTCGGAGCTTATCCCGCTTCTTCTCACACCACAGTGAGATTTACTGTTTAGGGTGTTTGTGAAGAGAGTGGAGGGCTCTGGCCTCATACGAGGTGGCCAGCTTCCTAGGGCCTGTTTTTCTCTAAGTGATGCTCTGCATTCTGGTGGATGCCTGGGCGTCTATGGAAATAGCCTGCTGTGGTTTTCGGATACTTATGTTGTGTGATTTATAACTTGGTCTATTTCACAGCTGCACAAGATCTGGCTCCTCAAGAACAAGCTTCAACCAGAATCTAGCAAACCAGCATTTTAGCTCTGAATTTCAGGGACCAGTTAAGGATCCCCCCAAGTCTGAGGACTGATCAAACGGACTTAGTCTTGCCTGATCCCCACTCCCCCAAATTAAAAATAAAGCAACTGCAAAAGTCACCACTGTCATCACTTAAGAGAATGAAATGAGGAAGGAGGAAGTTGCAGAGTAAAAGACACTGCTCACTGCGGGTGGTGGTCAGTCCTCACCGGCACAGACATTCAAGACTCTGCCCCGCTTCCCTGAGCTGGTCACTGACCAGCTGAGGCCCCTTGAGACCTCAGAGCACTGAGAGGTATAAGGAAAGGACCCTCGGCAAGTGCTGTGTCCTTCAGGAGGCTGCCTGCAATGACTCAGGTTGCCTGGCCTCTCCTGGGCAAGACCGTGGTCACGTCTGTCACTGGCCACTCCCTTTGCTGCCAACTCCCCAAAGCCACTCCACGGTGTGTCCTCCTCCGGGGTGGGTGGGAGCCAGGCCTCTCTCTCTCTGATGGAAAAAGTCACAACTGTGCTTGGAGGGACACTGTGGTCATGACAGAAGTCCCACCCCCCGCCCCACAGAGGGAGGGGGCCCTGCTCAGTCACACCTCTGCTCCACCCGACTCCCCTGAGAGGGCAGGGGCTGGGGATGTCCCTCCCTAGGGTGGTCCTAAACCCTGCGGTCTCCTCCACAGACCATCCTGTGACTCATGTGAGCATTTCACCTGTCTGCGGAGTTTAAGACGCGATTGAGCATGTGTGTCC
>SJXQ01002965.1:0-20244 GCA_006408695.1 Aepyceros melampus | reverse complement strand
CGGATCCGGCTCTGAGCCCAGTGGGCGGTCCTCTCACCGTGAAAGTCTCAGATGTCTGACATGGTGACCACGTTTGCTTCAGGATTTACCGACGGATCTGTGATTTTTCCAAGGACGCTTTGCTGTGAGTTTTACAGTGAAAGAATCCCTGGAAGATATATGTTGGTGCCCGTGTGCTGGGCCTTTCACTCTCCGTTCTGCTCGCTGCACTTGTCCTTCTCTCCAGCCACTGGGCTCTTGGACCCTGGTCATCACAAAGGGACTCGGAGATGGCGCAGGGTTGCCAGCGCTTCAGATGACCACCCAGCCTGACCCATGGAGCCCTGCCCCCGCCCCCACCCAGGAATTCTTGAGCATGTGGGAGACAGGTTCCTTTTTCTCTCCCTTTGCATCCTAGGAAGTCATTACCACAGCCCACATTTAAGGGATGCACAATTCTTTTTAATTTAATGCTGTTTCTTTCTCTTTTTTTGGCAACTCCATGTGGTTTGCAGGATTCTAGTTGCCCGACCGAGGATGGAACCCTGTGCTCCCTGCAGTTGAAGCATGGAGTCACAACCACTGGGCTGCCAGGGAAGTCCCTCACTGCTGTTTCTTGAAGAGCTTTTCTTTTTGATACTAAAGAACTTTGTATTCTTTTCCTTGCCTGCATAGTATTCCACTGTATGTACCTGCCATCACTAATTTGACCAGTTTTCTCCTTAGTATACATTTAGGATGTAAAGAATATTGAACTTGCATAATTTTTTTAAAACTAGGATGTAAAAGTTTTATGAGAAACAGTATATTTAATAGTCTCAAATTATCTCTCATAAAATACTTATTAATTACAAAAGAATGAAAGTGAGGAAACCAAGCAGATCCTACCTTCAGCAAGTGATCCAAGTTGACATTATCTGTAATGAGACAAATAGATATCACTTCCCTCTTGATATTGTTACAGACCAGGGGGTCCTTGAGCTCTTGAATCAATAACCGTTGTTGAGAAGCCAGACAAGGAATTCAGACAAAGCTATACTGGGCTCGTGCAGCACTAGGGAATAAAAATAAGTAACGGGTGCCCTTTGCCTGCTCTCTGAGGTGGGTGAGCTGGTTCCTTAAATGGTGTGAGAGTGGGGGCTGACCAGTGGGTTGGGCTGGAGGGGGCACTTAGGTGGTGGGTCCACCCCCTTGGTGATGCTGTGTGCAGAGATCCTGTGGGGGACCCAGCTTTTGCTCCTGGCCCCTCAGAAATGACGGTTGGTTTGTGGCCTTGTTGTATCTTGTTCGTGATTGGACCCAACTGAGCAGGTAGGCAGTTACTTTTAGTCCCTTGTAGTTTCTTTGTATTTTGTTGCTCTAGGAGACAGATGGAAGAGCAAGCAAAGGGTCCCAGGTCCCAGCCTATCTCAATATGATACACTGTGAGGGACACAGCATACCAATAAATATGTGGTTATATACATTGCATACATATGAGAGAGAAGGGAAGAGAGAGAAAAAGCAAATGTGTTAAAATATTAACTGTTTAGGGAATCTGGTAATTCTTTGTTTTTGTAACATCTCCAAATTAAATTATTTCAAAATAAAGATTTTTTAAATTAAAGACATAAAGAGCCTGCATATCCCAGGATTATAGATATATTATCCTGTATTTTTAACCTAATACTTCATCTTGTTTTGTTAATTTGGCTTTTTAAACACCTAAATTTTTCCTCTGGAGCATAGTACCAGCTGGGAATTTAACTTATGTCTTCTAAATGTGAACATACATAATTTTTCAAACATCAGGTTTATTTTTAATGTAAGTACATATGATGATTGTTCCCTTAATTTTAATAAAGTTTTCAAAACCAATACAAGAATTTTGAACATATATTTTTAAAATTCATTATTAACTTCACTAGGGCTTTTCAAAAAACCCTCCATCAAGTTCTTCTACACCCTAGCAGGTCTCAGATCCCAATTTCCCATTTGCAGATGGCAGCCCTATTTTGAAAGGGCCAGTTTATACTTAAAAAGTATGTCCAAGTACACACTCACACACATGGACAAACATAAAGACATTTTCTGAAGCACCATTTCACATCTACCATCAGGAAAAATAATAAACAAATTCATCTTCTCATTGTAACTTTACTGTGAAAGGTAGTAATGCAATATACAATGCCATATTTTAAATATAAATATCAGTAAGTGATAATACTGACAAAGCTTAAGACTGTTCAGAGATATTTAAAAAGTAAGGCTCAAATAACTGTGTAGATTCCAAACACACCATTTAGTGATCAGTTCCTCTCAAACATTAGTTTTTACATAGATCTGATAAGCTCTTAGAAGTGAAATTGTTGAGCAAGAGCCCTCTCTCTACCGGAATTTGTACCATTTCACCGCCTTCCCGTGTTCCTGTGCTGCCCACCAGTGTACGGGTAAACTCTAGGCTTTTGCTAATCAGATATATGGAAAACGGTTTCTTGATATCGTTTTGAAATTTATTTCTGTTCTCATGAATGAGTTTGAGCATATCATGTGTTTCAAGGGGCTACATTTGTATTTCTTTTTTTTGGTGAACTATTTCTTCACTGGTGTGTAAGAGCTCTTTGAATATAAAGATTAGTCCTTCCTACACTGTATGAATAGCCTGGTATCGTTCATCTTTGCACTTTGTGTTGTGGTTATTTTGGCCATTAAAAAGTTTTTTAACTAAAACATTTTCATCTTTTATTGTTTCTGGGGTTTTTAGGTGATGAAAGGTGCTTTTTTTTTTTTTTTAATGCTTTCCTCTAGTACTCTTAGGGTCTTCCTGCTTTACACTGACATTTCTGATCCTTTTGGAATGATGCTGGTGTCTGGTGAGAGGTGTGTGTCTAACTTGTGTGTCTAACTGGTCACCTCGTTGCTCAAGGAGCATCTATTCATAATGTCTTGTTGGCACCACTTTTACACACGGCAGCATCCCCTGTTCTGGCCTTTGTTCTGCTCCATGTTCTGGCTAGGTGTATTCCAGGAGGCAGGTCATGTCATGTCCCGTTTTGCTGATTAGAACATCAAGGCCCCGGGGAGTAGTATCTTCCAAAGGTCTCCTGGCAGGTGGCTCTGCCAGCCTGTTTCTTCACCAGGGCGACTTTTTACTCCCCCGTCCTCCCACTCCCCGAGGGGTGAGTTAAACAGGAATAACCAGCAGACAAAATGTCCAGGTTCCTTATCTGTGTGCTGAGATCTCAGAAGCTGCCATGTTATCTCGGGCTCACAAAGGCGCCATGCAGCCCCCTGGTCACAGTGCTGGTCTCAGAGAGGAACAAGGTTCTGTTGGGGTTTTGCAAGATCACTCTTTGACCTGAGGGTGAAGTTCAGATGGTGCCAGCTCCTGGTCTTTCCTCCCTCCTCTCCAGCTGTGTGTGGGCAAGGCTGCCCTGTCCCTGCTGGAAGCCTCCTTGTCTCTCATCTGAGCAAGTGTTACCTGCTCAGGTGAGGCTTTCCTGACTCCTCTCCCTTCCCCAGGCAGAGTGACCGCATCCTGCTTGGACCACTCTGCCTCCCAGGCATCATCCTTGAACTGCAGGGAAGTGTTTGCTTGTCTTTATCTGAGCTCTGAGCTCCTGGAAGTCAAGGCTGGGAGTCTCTTTTTAGCCCCCAGGGCTCATGAAGTGAATTGAGGGGTGTTGAGGGTTTTAGGATAGTTCATGAATTGCTAATATTCGTTTCCACCTAGGACAAGCTGCATGTATGTACAGCTGTTTGAGTTCTAAACCAGGCAGCATATGCCTTGGTGCTCAGCAGTACATGGCCTTGGTTCTCTGACTTCTCTGTAGCCGTGGAGCAAAGGTGCTGTCACAGCGCAGCGGTTTCTAGAACTGGGGAAATCTGTGTGGCCATCCTGAGTTCCTACCCCGCACTGTCCCTGTACCCCTGTGTGCCCACACCCTACCCACCAAAGCCCCTACTAGGCAAGTTACAAAGCAAGTAAATCAGTCATTCTCTCCAAAGCTCCTCTTTCTCCTTCTGATACCCCTCGGATGCATCTTCCTTCCCTTTCCCCCAACTCATGGTCAGCAAATCCCTTGACTGTGTGAGGTCTCAACTTAGACCTTAGAGGCTGTTCCTTCCTGGGATATGGGTATTCTGATAGGAGATTCTAGAAAATCAGTAAGTGCCCTCCACCTGACTCATTTGCCCAGCCAGCTTCAGACAGCTGAGCTAAGACAGCAGGTATGAGGCCCTCCAGGAGCTGCATGCAGGCCTTTG
Source organism: Aepyceros melampus (assembly GCA_006408695.1). Classification (NCBI taxonomy): domain Eukaryota; kingdom Metazoa; phylum Chordata; class Mammalia; order Artiodactyla; family Bovidae; genus Aepyceros; species Aepyceros melampus. Next base: position 16,020 of record SJXQ01002965.1, on the reverse strand, counting down.
CACCCCTACCTTCCATGTTGACAAGAAGGTTAAATAGCATCACTGACTCAACAGACATGAATTTGAGCAAACTCTGGGAGACAGTGAAGAACAGGGAAGCCTGGCGTGCTACAGTACAGGAGGTTGCAAAGAGTTAGCCACAACTTGATGACTGAACAACAACTTCCATCTTGATTGGCTGTGATCAGGCCACGGGTCCATGCAGGACAGTGCAAGCCCACATCCCCACGGGATCCACGTGCACCATGGTGGCTGCAGTCACCCCGTTGCCTGGGGTAACCCAGGCGAACCACCTACCCTGGTGTCTGAAGTCTGCCCATGGTCCTCAGTCAGGGATGTGGAATATCCCCTGATGAGCCTGGGGGCTTGGATCATAAGCATTCAGTGACAGAGAGGCTGTAAGTCTAACAGAGGCCGTCCTCATCTACCTGTTCCCAAAGGTCGCACAGAAACCCTGATGTCCACCGGTCACTAATCTAGTGCACAGGCCAGGAGATGCCAGGGCTGAAGGCTGAGGCCTTAGAACCCTGCATGGAGCCACATTCCAGTGCATGTGGGGTCTCTCTCCAGAGACACGGTCACTCGCGTAAGTTACTTCCATAAAACGCATCCCTGACAAGCACAGCGAGAGGACCCTGCTGCACCCTGTGATCTCGCCATCAGGACAGTTATGCCCTGGTGCTGTCTCACTGCACTGGAGCACGGTGGAAGGAGGCAACAAGGACAGGAAATCTAAAGAGAAGCTATAGTGTTACATGCTTGGATAACTGATTTCATGTTGGTGACTCAGACAGTAAAGAATCTGCTTGCAGTGCAGAAGACCTGGGTTTGATCCCTGGGTCAGGAAGATCCCCTGGAGAAGGGCATGGCAACCCACTCCAGTATATTGCCTGGAAAATCCCATGGAGCAAGAGCCTGGTGGGCCCTAGTGCATGAGGTTGCAAAGAGTTAGACACCACAGAGCAACCTTCAGCTCACCTAGTTTTATCTTGCTAAGGAGTTAGATGTCAGTCATAGTCAAAATACCAAGCAGCATGGTGTAATGAGTGATGACGAATTCTGAAGTTTCCACCTGTGATGCTGGGGTTTTAGCGGTGATGAAAGAATGGGGATTTGTCCTGGGCAGGGGAAGGTCCCTCCAGGGTGGCTCAGATCATAGGCAGGAAACCCCACCCCGGTCCCCATCACTCACTCTCACTTCCCGTTCTGTTTTTTGCGTGGTGAGATGTCAGGGAGTGAAAGGGAAGTTGGAGGGGAGACGTAGCTACACATGAACGACATCAGGATGTACCAGGATGCACTTTTCCTGGTGATTAGTACTCTTTTGTGTGATTTCTCCCCAAAGAATGCCTGAATAGGATCCAGGCAAATGAAAAAGATTAGTCTGGGTTGTTCAAGGGTCCTTAATACCTCACCCACAGAATCACGTGGAGCTTATTCTGAGTTCACTTTCTCCTCTTCCTCTCATGATACTTGACAGCTTCATCCCTATGGGCGGGACCTCACAGCTTCTCCTAGGAGCTAGCTGTCATGGTGGCCTCGTCCACTCAAATCAAGCAACATTACTATCCGAGAGAGTAAGCCCATAGCCACAGCAAGGCCCCAGGAGATGGCTGGAGCCCTGGGGTGCAGGGAGGGACCTGCATGGTGGCTGGGGTTGGGATCAGCCAGGCAGGACAAGGACAGAAGCAGAGGACGTGTACAGGGGTCCCCTGAGAAGTCTTTGCATCACCCACAGTGCCCATAAAAATCGCTGGTCTCCACACTACCAGCTTACTGTCTCATAAAGTGTTTTCTATTAGTTTTATAAATTGAATATAATAAATTATAAAAAAAGGAAAAGGCTTTATAGTCTGTAGATTAGTTCATTGACCACCTGATTTGTGTTAACACTGTGGCTGCTTTGCCATATAGTCTTCCCCATCCAGAGACGGCAGTGAGAAGGAGGCTTCTGGAGGAGGAAGGCGATGCTTAGACCATCCTCATGTCAGAGGCAGGAAGAGCAGGACCAGGGCATCGGCTCCAGCGCCCTGACTCCTCAGCTTCTAAAGTACAACTTCATCTTAAGAAATCTGCTTGGATTCAACTCTGTGCCGGTAGCAACCTCCAAACCCTTCAATTTTCACTGAATGACCTGGGAGAAGACCGCATGGGTTATGATGGGGGAAAGTGAGGAAGAAAAGGAAAGGGAAGAAAGAAAAAAATTTTTAATTTAAAAAAAAAAGGAAAGGGAAAAAACCAGGCAAGGGAAATTGTAGCTGCTGAAATGAGGCCCTTGTGGGCACGGGAGGTGCAAACAACCTCCAAGACTGGGTCTGGTTCTGGATTTCCCATGTAGTACAGTCATATTTCAGCTCATGGAGAGAACAGATGTGAGATGTATTGGAAACCCACAAGCTCTGTGGGAGGATAGGGTGATGGCAGATTGTGGACTGTGTCTCTTCTGAAATTTCCAGGTCAATTATTTTTCAAAGGGACATTCAACCTTTATTTTCAGGCCAACCTTGGCATGACACACATCATCTTGGGATGTGGTGGGTGATCCCCTGTGGAGGGAGGGAATGTCACTGGGAGATTTTCCATTGGTTCAAGTCTGGGAGTGGGGGAGGGAGAGGGCACTCCATCTCTGCTTGGGACACACACTCTTCTTAAGGTTGCCTCCTATGGAAGCTCATTGTTTTAAGAATAAAAGGTGAAAAAAAAAAACGTGAAAAAGGAGAATTACCTAAAACTCTTTACTGGTAAGGACTTCCCTGGTGAGTCAGTGGTAAAGAATCCACCTGCCAGTGCAGGAGAAGCAAGTTCAATCCCTGGGTCAGGAAGATCCCCTGGAGAAGGAAATGGCCACCCACTCCAGTATTCTTGCCTGGGAAATCCCATAGACAGAGGAGCCTGGAAGGCTACACTCCATGGGGCTGCAAAAGAGTTGGCACGACTTAGCAACTAAACAACAATAGCAAGTTTGCTGATAAAGATCTGCAGGCTCTAAAAGTTCAAAGAAGAGGCTCAAGTATAAAGGGAATCATCAAGAGGCTTTAAAGGCTGCAGGCATCCTGGGCTTGTGATCTCGGAGCTGGAGATGAGGGGAAAAAAACTCAGCCTCCCTGGGTCAGTCTTCCAAGCACTAAGGACCCGGTGGGGAGTGCTTGCTGTGGGACACAGAAAGAAAGAGAAAATAGTCTTCAAGAAAGAAGACATAATAAAAACTAAAAGCAATATGGATCCCATCAATGCGACACGGTGAGAAACAATAGCTTATCTATCAGATATAACAGGTACTTTTATTCACGCAAAGATGTGAATGAGAACAATGCTGACATGGAAGGGGTGACAGTTTTACCAAAATGGGGTGGCAAGTTCTCATTTATTTGTCTCCATGTGCGTGTGTGTGTCCAGTGTGATACCAAGGTGGGAAGACGGTGCAGTCTATCGCAGGTGTAGACCATAACTGGGTACCTTGTCCATAGAGAATCTTGATAATACAAGTGCCTAGAAGCTGGTCTCCTTTTTAGCATCACCTTGCATCAGCAATTCTAAACCCTGTTAGTAATAAAACACCTCCTGCCAGTGGGTACAGCTGCCACTGCTTCCTGTCTTGCTCAGCCACTGTGTATTTGCATATGATGTATATTAACATGAAGTTAAACATGGGGTACACACAATTTTTTGTTAACTTGGGTTACCTAGGAAGGGCTTGGGGTTGGTATGGTTGGGGAGGAAAGAAGGATCAGCAGGGCAAAAACAGAGAAGGAGGGAAAGGATGGGAGGAAGGGATAGTTAAGGAGCTTGAGACCAACATGTACACACTGCTAGATCTAAAATGATAACCAACAAGGACCTACTGTATAGCACATGGAACTCTGCTCAATGTTACCTGGTAGCCTGGATGGGAGGGGAGGTTGGGGCAGAATGAATACATGCATATGGATGGCTGAGTCCCTTTGCTGTGGATTGAAACTATCACAACATTGTTAATCAGCTATACTCCGATATAAAATTAAAAGTTAAAAAAAAAAGAGGAGGAAATAAAACACTACAGACTCATAATGTGATAACACCTTATGACATTTTATTGAAAACTACATATGCATTTAAGTAAAGGGAAATTTTAAAAAGAAAAAAAAAAGGAAAAGATCTTCAAAGCTCTAGATTTTCTTCCCAGAAAGCCATACACTTTCACACCAAACTCAGGTTTAGACACTCCAAAAGCCGTTGCTGGATCTCCTCTCCCAAGGTGAAAGTCTGCCGCAGGCCTTGGGCTGGTCTGGGCTACAGTCTGATCCTGTCTACTCCTCGTGTAGAGCAGTTGAAATCCCTGAATGTGGTTAGAAGACCTGGCCTAGAATCTTTTCTTGCAGCCTGCTGTCTGTGACCTTGGTTGTATGAATCCTTATGCTAAGGAGCAGTTTCCTCACCATAGAACGGCCCCCACCTCCTAGCTGAGTGGATAGCACAGGTGAGCTTCTGGCCAGCTGGGTCTCCGCAGGTCATAGTCAACCACAGGACTTCTAAGAACAAAACATGTCTCCCATCATCACCTCCCAGGGCTCTTTCCATTAGAATCTGCCCAGGCAGAACTACGTGTTCAAAACTCTACATATTCAGCGCTTGATAAAAGCTAATTGGATGTGAATTTGGCCACAGCTCAGCTAACTGGTGAACTAGGGATCCAGAAACAACCCTTGGGGTAAACCTTTCAAAGACTGCAGAGCATGGCTGGTCACAGGTGGGACGGGCTGGTTTGTGGACGCTCACTGACTTGCCCCGGTCCCTGCAATTTCTGCTCATTCTCTCTGCTGGTTTCCTCCTTTCCCCATCCTGCCAATTTTCTCTCTGCTTCCATTACCTTTTTCTTTCTTTTCTGCTTTCCTTTGATCTCTCCACCTCAGCTGGTCTTTAGTGTTTGTTGTATGTATTTTAGAAGTTTTCTGTGTTTTTAATCAAAAGAAGACTTTAATCCGCTCTCCAGATCCCCATGTAACCCTCAGGAAGTGGTGCTGAGCAAAGGGCAGCCAGGCCCTCACTTCACACCCCCGCTGCCAGGCACGGGGCCGCCCACGGGAAAGTTCCTGTTGGCCTCGCTGCCTCCATGGTAGAGGCCAGGAAGGCTGATGGCTCTCAGTGACCTCCCAGCAGGCTGAACAGGCAGCTAGGAGGCAGGCGCTGTCCGTGCTCCCAGGCATTTGGGGTGTAGCCTTTCCCTTCCAGCTCAGAAGGGACCTGGGAGCCCCAGCTGGTGATTCTGTGTTCTGCCTTTGGCTCTTGGTAAATACTGCTTGGAGACAATTCTGTGAGCGCCGGGGAGGCATAAACTGCATGGCTTGACACGGGTCATGCCTGCATTCTTCCTGAGTGGCTGCCCCCAGCAACACAAAGCTAAGAAGCAGAGGCCACCAGGAGATGAGGCTGCAGTTGCCTAGCAGAGCTGATCACTGCCAGGCCACGTGGGCAGGCACCTTTGTGGGGCTTGCTGGCCGCTGGGCAATCCACACCATGCCCAGCTCCCAGAGGTGCCAACATGGTGCTCACAAGCCTCAGACCAACTGGCTCCTGGAGCTCCAGACCCCACCACACACACACCCACAGTTCCAGGGCATCAGTGACCCTGGCAGGAGTGGAGCCGGCTGCCCATCCTTGCAGCTGCCCTGGGAGAGCGGTCCAGGGACCATTACCCACCACTCAGCAGACAAGCCCAGGGCTCCACCACCCAATTATCCAAACTCTGGGGTTTTCCTATTTGGGCCACTTACTTGGGCCACTTACCCAGTCCATCACAGAAGTGTTTGTTCAGCTCTCCTGCTGTAGGATTAAGCCAAGGACTCTAGGTGTGGAGGCTTAGGCATCTTTCATGCTCTGCTTGGTTTGTAGCCCTTTGTGTATGAACAGGAGTCTGGGGGAGGCATGGGCAGGGGGGCATGTGTGTTTTAGCTCATTGGACACCACAGGGTCCCTGAGAAATTTGGGGACTGGCTAAGCTGTTGTGTAGTGACTTCCTTGCGCTATTAGCTCACCTCCTGGAGAAACTCCAACAGAGAAATGCCAAGTCCTTGAAGATCCACAGCCCAGGCCAGGGAGAGTGATCCTGAAGCAGGGATGCTGACCCAGATTGGCACATAATGCTCCCAAAATGAATGAGGTCAAGGAGAATCCAAATGTAAGATTTGAACCATTTGGGAAATGGCCTAACAGATGGGCTCTGACTATGAGTTATTTACATTATATGCGCTGATACAGAAGTGCGTCTCTAAGGCACTGTATTGCTCTGCTTGAAAAGTAGAGCTTCCCTGGTGGCTCAGATGGTAACGAATCTGCCTGCGATGCAGGAGACCTGGGTTTGATACCTAGGTCCAAACGATCCCCTGGAGAAGGGAAGATGTATAAATGGTTGGGTGTGGTCTGCATGGCACCTAGGAAAGGCAGCGTGGGGAGACAGATCTGGCTTTGTTTTTCAGCATTGCTTGGAAGGAGGGTGCTTTGGCCTGAATATGGGATTCAGAACCTCATGGGAGGCACAGTCCTGTGGTGGAGGTGGGCATCCCCACTATGTATTAACAATTCTCTTGGGCTCATTTGTGTATTTCCCTAGTACTGATTCTCTGTTAATTTTCTGATTATAACTTGGCTTCCTTTGATTTGTTGCCTACTGAATGAGAAAATCCTGATGGGCAGATGAGCGGTACATTGAAGTGTCAGCATTTTTGGTTTGTACATCAATATCTAGGGGTTTGGTTATTGTGAGTCAGTCCCCTGAGAGGGCCACTCCTCTAGCTTCCTCCTGTCCTCACTGTGTACTCTTCTTTCAAATTGCAGCAACACTGGTTTGTAGTGTCCCTGATGTTGCTTTTTATAAATAGCTTTACTAAAAAAAAAAAAAAAAGCTGTATTGAGGTATAATGTGCATAAAACTCATTTCAGTGTAAAATGCATGCTTTTTAGCCAATTTATAAATTGTGCAGTGATCACCACCATAACCCTGAAAGTTTTAGAAAATTTTCATTACCCCCAAAACATTCCTCATCCCATTAGCAGTCAATCCCCCAAATTGCTCCAGGCAACCACTAATCTGCTTGCTGCCCCTATAAATGTGCCCTTTAGGGACATTTCATATAAATGGAATCATGAAATAGGTAGTCTTTTGTGGTGAGATTCATCCATGTAGCATGCATCAGCAGTCTGTTCCTTTACGTTGCTGAACTGAATCCCATGGTGTGGATAGGCTATATCTTGTTTATTTATTCACCGGCTAATGAACATTTGAATTGCTTCCAGGTTTCAGCCATTATAAATAATTCTGCTGTGAACATTCACATTCAAGTCTTTGTGAGAACATGTTTTCATTTCTCCATGATTGGTACCAAGGAGTGGAATCACTTGGTTAAACAGTAAGTTTATATTTAACTTTAAAGGAAACTGCCAAACTATTTTCTGACATAACTCTTCCACTTTTTCTTTCCCACCAGAAATGTTTGAGGGTTCCAGTTCCTCTGTGTCCTAGCCAACACTTGTTATTGTGTCTTTTTGATAATAGTCATTTCAGTGGATATGAGTAGTATCTCATTGTGGTCTTTAATTTGTAGCTCTCTGATGACTAAGGGTACTGAACATCTTTTCATGTGCTTAAAGCCATTGACAACTTTTTACTTAAAATAATTTTTTTTATTAAATAACAGAATATGTGAGGTACTTAGGGCTTCCTCAGTGGCTCAGCAGTAAAGAATGTACCTGCAATGCAGGAGCTGCAGGTTCAGTCCCTGGGTTCCCCGAAGGAGGGCATGGCAACCCACCCCAGGATTCTTGCCTGAAGAAACCCATGAACAGAGGAACATGGCAGGCTACAGTTCATAGGATTGCAAAGAGTTGGACACGACTGAAGTGACTTAGCACGCACACACAAACGTGATGTACTTAGTACAGTTTTTCTATATATTTAAATACATTTAACTGCTTTATTAAAGTCTAATGTATAATATTATATGTTACAAGTGTACAACACAGTGATTCACAACTTTGAAAGGTTATATTCCGTTTATAATTATTATAAATACTGGCTATATTCCCCACATTGTATAATATATCCTGTAGCTTATTTCATACATAACAGTTTGTGTACCTCTTAATCCCCTGCCCCTTTATTGTCCCGCCCCCCTTTCCTCTCCCCACTGGTAACCTCTACTTTTTTCTCTATATCTGTGATTCTGTTTCTTTTTTGCTCTATTCATCAGTTTGCTATACTTTTTAGATTCCACATGTAAGTGACGTCATACAGTACTTGTCTAAGATTCTTTCTGATGTGGACCATTTTTAAAGTTTTTATTGGATTTGTTACAATGTTGCTTCTGTTTTGTGTTTCGGTCTTTTGGCCACGAGGTATGTGGGGGTGTTAGCTCCCCAACCAGGGATCAAGCTTGCACCCCCTGTGTTGGAAGGTGAAGCCTCAACCACTGTCCTTCTGGAGAAGCCTATTGCGTCTATATTCGTGAGGCTTACCAGGCTATAGTCTTCTTCTCTTGTGATGTCTTTGGTTAGACTATCGAGATAATACTGACCTCATCAAATGAATCGTGATGTGTTCCCTCCACTTCTATTTTTTGAATAGTTTGTGAACGATTGGTGTCATTTCTTCTTTTAATATTTGGTAGAATTCACCAGTGGACTCAACTGGTTTTTCCTGTGGGATGATATTATTAACTGATTATCTTTACATGTTCAGATTCTATCTCTTTTTGAGTCAGTTTTGGTAATTTATGTCTTTCTCAGAATTTGTCCATTTCATCTAAGCTATCTAATTTATGGGTATAGAGTTGTTCATAGTGTTGTTTTATATCTATTTTAATGTCTGTAAGGTTGGTGGTAACCGACTCCTTTTATTCCTGATTTTGGTATTTCCTGTCCTTTTTGCCCCTTCACACTGCTTCTGCTTCATAGCATCTGCTCCTTGCCTTGGAGCCTGCCTCTTAAGCTGATCCCCGGTAGCTCCCTTTGGGTGGTCATCTAACTTGGGCTTTTGGGTCACGTGCGATAACACAGCTATGCACCTAGCACATGGCTGGCATTAGAAAGGGTCCGTAAACGTTAGCTTCTTCCCTTTTTTGTTTTCATTGACCCTGAACCTATCTGGACTTTGGTGAACTCCCCACATGGCCTGGATACAAGAGTTCTAACCTCTTTCCTCCGATGCTGGCTGGAGGGCAGCCGGTCTGAGTGCAGAGATGCCCTCCTCCACTGCAGGAAAGACAAACCCTCAGTGTGCTGGAGTTCAGACTCCTCAGTATTTGGCATTTCTCTACTGTGTCTCCTACAAAGAGTGATGCTTGGAGTGGGGCTGGAGCTGGAGTGTGGTCAGCATAGACAGCCTGGTGGACTCCCACCTCCAGGGGCACAGCTGGTGTTGGTGCCAGCTTAGAGCCAGGGAAGGGTAGGGCAGGGTGGATGTCAGGGGGTGGGCTTGGCCAGTCGCCACTGCTGTGTCTGTGTGTCCTTCCTCCTGGTGTCGGCCCCAGGCCACTGAACTGGGGCCCCGACTTGCTCCTGCTGACCCCAGCCTCTGGAATGGGGAGTGGCCGCAGTGAGGATCCCAGTCAGATCTGGGAGATGTACTTTACAAACAAGAGCCACCCAGACAGACCCTCCCTTCTTGGCATTTCTGTTTTCCTCTCCCTTAAGGAGCCGTAATGAAGAATGTTATTGGAGTCAAATACAATCTAGTTGTAAATGCTAATAAGAGATGAAAACATGCCTACAGACTCTTGCTCATTGGTTGGAACCATGTGGGTTTTGGCTGCTGCCCTCCTTGTTAACATTTTTATTCCTATCTAAACCAATTAAGCATAAACAGTGGGACAGGAACTCCCCAGATGAGGGGATCCTGATGGCCTGTTAGGAGGCCTTGCCTGGGGGGCTCATGTGATCTTTTCAGCAAGAGCAGAGAAGTGCTTTGTTTTAAAAGCCGCGAATGTGGGTCCTGACCAGGCACTGTTTGCAGGGTCCTCCCCCCAACTTTTGAGAGCTGCTCGTGAAGATCTGGGGGAGTCTTACTGGCTCCTCTCCAGAGTCTGGCTCAGAACCCTGCCAGTTAGAGTGCCACCTGTCCAAGTGCTGTCACTACGAAGCCCAGGCCGTAAGCACTCTAAATTACAGCCTTGGGGCACCTTCCTGGCTGAGCTTCTGGTGGTGTCACCAGTGAGCAGAGGCTGGTCTGGCTCCCTCACCCTCTGGGGCCCCCCTGCTCCATGCCCAGGGACCCCAGCAGGGAAGGCACGTTGTTCTCCTGGGCCCACACCAACTGTGAAGTGAGTCCCTTTCTCGGCTCCTCATTGCAGCCGCTGTCCTTGGCCTCTGGGAAATGAGGCAGGGCTTCCATGTGTCCCTCGTGTGGTGGCCACCGTGACAGGCCGTGTGGCTTTCCAGACACGCGCGGCTTGGCCGCCTGCCCATCCCTCCCTCCTCCTGGTAGAGCGGCTGGGACATTTTGGATTCATCTCAGGATTGTTCTCTCCCCGCTGGTGGCCCAGCTCCAGGTGAACCTGCCTCCCCTCTAGAGACTCAGAGGAAATCAGACACGGGGCGCTGGGGGCTCCAAGTGTCTGCTCTGCCCAGGGAAGTCCAGGTATGAGTGGTCAGAGCCCCGGGACCATCCCAAAGGACAGGGCTGGGTCCCCCAGGGTGCCTCTCCACCCTGCAAGTTGTTGTTCAGTCGCCAAGTCGTGTCTGACTCTTTGCGACCCCATGGACTGCAGCACGCCGGAGGAGCCACAAGGCAGTGACCCATGAAGGGGCCATCCTGCAAAACCAGAGAGCAATCCTAACCCCGAGCGGGGTAGGGGTTTGGCTTTGCATCTCCTGAGCCACGTTAAAAAATCATGACTTTTGTTCTAGAACCCACTTTTCTTATTACCCCCTCTCTTTTCTTGTGTCAGACTAATTATGTGATTTAGAACAGCTGCTCCTCTTGGGATCTGGGAACTCCATCTTCAGACATGTTGGTACTGTGAGTCCCCCAGCCCTCGCACCGGAGGCAGCGACCGGGAGGGCAGGAGGCGCAGCTGCAGCTCCAGAGCCTGCAGGATCTCGGGGACTAAAGAGGTGACTCTGATGTTCTCAGTTGTCAGCTCGCAGCCTGGGAGGCGGTGTCTGAGGCCGTGTCCTGGGTTTGCGGCGATAACAAGTTGCCCTGCTTACGCAGCATCCACATGGCCTCAGTCCTTCCCACATAATTTTCTTCATAACAGTTTTGTTTTTTTTTTTCTTTCTGGGCTTACCTGGTGGCTCAGACAATAAAGTGTCTGCCAGCAATGCAGGAGACCCGAGTTCAACATCTGAGTCAGGAAGATCCACTGGAGAAAGAAGTGGAAATCCACTCCAGAATTCTTGCCTGGAGAATCCCATGGACAGAGGAGCCTGGTAGGCTACAGTCCATGGGGTTGCAAAGAGTCGGACACGACTGAGCAGCTTCACTTTTTCCTGCGAATAATGCACAAGCGAGCTGAGAAAATGCAAACAGTATGAAAGTTCAGGACGTGGGTGCTACTCCCCCGCCCCCACCGCCGCCCCCATCCTACCCTGCCTCAGCCTGCCCTTGTGTATATATTTTCCTATCAGAGTTTGTTTCTTATGGCAGAATCATCAGATCTCGAATAATCCCCGCTTTCTTCCTGGGGAATATCTTCCTACAAAGCCAGCTTCTTTCCCTCCCCCTTGACATTTGCACGCTGCCTTTTCTTCACTGCAGCCTTGTCCTCAGAGGAGCCCCTTTCAGAGTTGTTGTCCTTCTGCCTCTGGGGCCGGCCAGTGAGGTCTCTCGGGGACAGACACTGGTCCCGGCCTGGCCCTCCAGCTGCCCTCCGGACTGATCCTCTTCATCCAGGGCAGCAGTGCCGAGATGGTCCGTGTCAGGGTTGCTGACCCACACCACACGCCTAAGAAGAGAAAAAGCTCCATGAGAAAAAATAACAAGTAGGCAATTTTTCTGGAACTTGAAAGTTGGTTCACTTCAGACTTGAACTTCACACTCGTAAGAGCCGAGCTGTTGTGATTTCATGAGACCGAAGTCACAAACGGCCCTCTGAGGCGTCAGGGACACCCTGCGGTTCACGGCGAGGTCACTGCCCTTGCTGATGCTGTGCGATGCCTGTTTACATTCTGACCCCAGACCTCCGGCATTCCTTACATTGTTGGGAACTTGGGAGCACAGACCAGCATGGAGCTTCAAAACCCACCCCCAGCATGGATGTTAGGACTTCACAGAGGGCCTCGGACAGAACAGTCCACGGTGCAGACAGATGCCAGTTGACCTGGGAGGTGATGGCATCCCCTACTCCCACAGGCAGTGAGGAATCTGCATCCCGGAGGGCCGAGGGGAGGGTGTCTGCAGGCGAACCTGCAGGGTTGACAGGCCTGGCCACAGGCTCGGGATGGTCAGCAAACTCTCCCTGTACTCGAGGGTGAAGACGTGGAGGTAGGAGGCTCATCCCTCTCTCCAGGTATGGCCAGAGGCAGGGGCACACCCTGTCCTGGTCACCGACTCTTGTTGAAGGGACCTCGGAAAAGGGGACCTGGGGCAGCCCTAAGGGGAAGCACCCGAGAGGGTGACTGTGCTTTTGGCTATTTGACGAGGTCAGGACACCTCAACTAGAAGTGTGGAAGGAAGGGTAGAGGGTCACAACATCCAGACAGAAAAGTGAGTGGGAGGGAGGCAAATGGAGAAGGAACTGTCCTGGAGGTGAGGCTGGTGGGTGGGGAGCTTGGCGTGAGGAGGAGATGGTTCCAGGTCCCCTGGGCCTTTACAAAGGACAGGAAGGAGTGATGCTGCAAGTCTGACCTAATTCGTCTGCACTGAACACCAGGCAGGTCCCTGGAGAGGAAACTGGGCCAGAACCAGAGAGGAGACCCCCATCTGTGCAGGGAGGGGCAGGCGAGAGTACAGTTAGGGGCACACAGCTCGGAGCAGGGCCATGGGGTCAAACTTCAAGGCTGTATGACTCGAGGCCTTAGGGCCATCAGACAGGTCGCTATCCAAGACTTTTCCCTTGTGATCTGAAATGAGAGAGGTTTTACTTGTGAAAACAAATCACTGCATTTGTGAGACACACTTTGCTCGCCACCCGGCCAGCTCCTTTTCCTCCAGCCACGTTTTGCTCATTGTCACCAGCCCTTTCCCCAGAGCATCACCGCAATAGGCTAATTGGAAACACAAATGTTGGGTCCCACCCCCACTTTCTCTGTTCCCTGTTTTCTCACCACTTCTTCTTAACTTTGGGTTTGATTCTTCAAATTTGCTTCAGTTTGCTTCTTCCTTTTACTTTCTTCTTGCATGCTGGTTCTGGTTGTGTCCGGCCTGGTGCTTTTTAAAAAATTATAATTGAACACCTCATTTCTAAAGTATGTTTGCAAGTGGCTGGCCCCTGATGCCTGGGTCATATCTGTACCCCCGTCCTCACCCCTTGGGGCAGGAGGGAGGGTGCGAGGGTCCTGAGGTCATGGCTGGTCACCTTCCTGCAGGTGCCACTCCTGGGAGTTCACTGGGGACCCAGACTGGGGAACATGCTGCCCTGGGGCTCCCCCACCCACCCACTGCTAGTTTCAATCCCCTGGGGCCCTCCTCGGGGCACCAGTGACTGCCCCGCTTGTCCTGCCTCCTTCCCTAGATATCCAGCCTGTGGCTGTGGGGGGCTTCTGCCCGCTGAGGTTCAGGGTGAGAGGAGGCCCAGGGGAGACAAAGCTGGATGTGGTCAGGCCTGCCCCTCCTCCAGCCCAGGGGCGGCAGGGGGATCAGTGGATCTGGGACATGCATCCCATCTCTCTACCAGCTCTTCCCAAACCTGCTCCAAAGGGATCCCCCTTTTCTACACCTGCAACAGGCCCACTTCAGGCCGCATACTGGGAGTCCCAGAGTTCAGGAGCCTGAAGGGGCCTCCGGGGGCCTCTGGGACTTGGTCCAGAGAATCACCTGGATCTTGGGAGCCCTTGGATCTTGTCAGCCCTCTCCCAGGGACTAACGGGACCCACAGGGCCCAGGTGATGTTCTCTGCATTAGAGAAGGACAGATGAGTTTTAATCTCATCTCCCTCTGTCTGTGCTTCACCCTCCCTTCACGTCCCTCGGTCAACCCTCCAGTTCCTTCATGAGAAACACCTTTCTCGCCTGAAGAACCCCGAGCCCCCAGGAACTGCCCACTTGCAGGGGATCCAGATGCCCAGATCTGTCCTCCCAGTAGAGGCCCCTCCAACACCAGGTGACCCTGGGGCCCCTGCCTCTACTCCCCATGTACCCTCCGGCCCCTCAAGGCCAGGTGAGCCTGTCTGGGCAGTCTTTGATGTGTGAGCCCCTGTTTTAGCCCAGATCTGTTGTGAACATTTCAGACTCTTTTGTTGACTATGATGGCTACTCCATTTCTTCTAAGAGATTCTTGCCTACAGTAGTAGATATAATGGTCATCTGAGTTCAATTTACCCATTCCAGTCCATTTTAGTTCGCTGATTCCTAAAATGTAGATGTTCACTCTTGCCATCTCCTGTTTGACCACTTCCAATTTGCCTTGATTCACGGACCTAAAATTCCAGGTTCCTATGCAATATTGCTCTTTATAGCATCGGACTTTACTTGTATCGTGAGTCACATCCACAACTGGGTGTTGTTTTTGCTTGGCTCTGTCTCTTCATCATGGTCAACAAAAGAGTCTGAAATGCAGTTCTTGGATGCAATGCCAAAAATGACAGAATGATCTCTGTTTGTTTCCAAGACAAACCATTCAGTATCACAGTAATCCAAGTTTATGCCCCGACCAGTAATGCTGAAGAAGTTGAAGTTGAACGGTTCAGTGAAGACCTACAAAACCTTCTAGAGCTAACACTCAAAAAAGATGTCCTTTTCATTATAGGGGACTGGAATGCAAAAGTAGGGAGTCAAGAAATACCTGGAGTAACAGGCAGATTTGGCCTTGGAATACAGAATGAAGCAGGGCAAAGGCTAATAGAGTTTTGCCAAGAGAACACCCTGGTCATAGCAAACACCCTCTTCCAACAACACAAGAGAAGACTCTACACATGGACATCACCAGATGGTCAATACCGAAATCAGATTGATTATATTCTCTGTGACCAAAGAAGGAGAAGTTCTATACAGTCAGCAAAAATAAAGACTGGGAGCTGACTGTGGCACAGACCACGAACTCCTTATTGCTAAATTCAGACTTAAATGAAGAAACTAGGGAAAACCGCTAGACCATTCAGGTATGACCTAAATCAAAATCCCTTATGATTATACAAACAGACAAATAGATTCAAGGGATTAGATCTGATAGACAGAGTGCCTGAAGAACTATGGATGGAGGTTCGTGACATTGTACAGGAGACAGGGAACAAGACCACCCCCAAGGAAAAGAAATGCAGAAAGGCCAAATGGTTGTCTGAGGAGGTCTTACAAATAGCTGTGAAAAGAAGAGACACAAAAGGCAAAGGAGAAAAGGAGAGATATACCCATTTGAATGCAGAGTTCCAAAGAATAGCAAGGAGAGATAAGAAAGCCTCCCTCAGTGATCAGTGCAAAGAAACAGAGGAAAACAATAAAATGGGAAAGTCTAGCGATCTCTTCAAGAAAATTAGAGATACCAAGGGAACATTTCATGCAAAAATGGGCACAATAAAGGACAGAAATGATAGGAACCTAACAGAAGCAGAAGATATAAAGAAGAGATGGCAAGAATACACAGAAGAATGATACAAAAAAGATCTTCTCGACCCAGATAATCATGACAGTGTGATCACTCACCTAGAGCCAGACATCCTGGAATGTGAAGTCAAGTGGGCCTTAGGAAGCATCACTATGAACAAAGCTAGTGGAGGTGATGGAATTCCAGTTGAGCTATTTCAATCCTAAAAGATGATGCTGTGAAAGTGCTGCACTCAATATGCCAGCAAATTTGGAAAACTCAGCAGCGGCCACAGGACTGGAAAAGGGCAATTTTCATTCCAATCCCAAAGAAAGGCAATGCCAAAGAATGCTCAAACTACCACACAAGTGCAC
>SJXQ01002964.1:28845-79599 GCA_006408695.1 Aepyceros melampus | reverse complement strand
AAGCTCAACATTCAGAAAACGAAGATCATGGCATCTGGCCCCATCACTTCATGGGAAATAGATGGGGAAACAGTAGAAACAGTGTCAGACTTTGTTTTTTTGGGCTCCAAAATCACTGCAGATGGTGACTGCAGCCATGAAATTAAAAGGCGCTTACTCCTTGGAAGAAAAGTTATGACCAACCTAGATAGTATATTCAAAAGCAGAGACATTACTTTGCCGACTAAGGTCCGTCTAGTCAAGGCTATGGTTTTTCCTGTGGTCATGTATGGATGTGAGAGTTGGACTGTGAAGAAGGCTGAGCGCCGAAGAATTGATGCTTTTGAACTGTGGTGTTGGAGAAGACTCTTGAGAGTCCCTTGGACTGCAAGGAGATCCAACCAGTCCATTCTGAAGGAGATCAACCCTGGGATTTCTTTGGAAGGAATGATGCTAAAACTGAAGCTCCAGTACTTTGGGCACCTTATGCGAAGAGTTGACTCATTGGAAAAGACCCTGATGCTGGGAGGGATTGGGGGCAGGAGGAGAAAGGGACGACCGAGGATGAGATGGCTGGATGGCATCACAGACTCAACGGACGTGAGTCTGAGTGAACTCCGGGAGTTGGTGATGGACAGGGAGGCCTGGCGTACTGCGATTCATGGGGTCGCAAAGAGTCGGACACGACTGTGCAACTGAACTGAACTGAACTGAACTGAACCCAAGAACTGGGTGAAGTGATCTTCCCATTTTCTTTACTGCCTTGAACCTCATCCTTGGACTCTACCCATTACTTTAATTGGGAAGATTGTGAACTCCTGATTGTAAACTCTGAAAACTATTTGTGCACCTGACTTTTAAGGTGTCATAATTAAATTCCTAGGTTAAATAAACCAGATTCAATGAGGAGACATCAAAGGTTACATTACTAAGTAAGATATGCTGTGCTTTTCAAAAATTTAGTGTTTAAGCAATCCAAATGGTTTAAAACAGGTGTACCTCTATGCTCTATATATGATGCGATTTTTAATTAAAAAGGTGGTAGAGCTAAGATTAAATTGTTTCTCACACTGGGAAATTTAAAGAAACTAAATATTTGCCAGATGTTGGGAAAGAAACGCTGTACCCTTCAAAGTACTTTTATGTGAACATCTGAAAAGATTATTGTACCAGTACAAATGTGGATAACAAAATGGATCCATGGCAACATAGATATCCTGTATGATGATACACAGTCTCTCAAGGTTGAAAGCTTGTTCTGTGATGCATGAAAGAGAAAACATATCACTCATACATAAACAGTATTGGGAAAGCAGAAAAGTAAGAGACTTAGGACTTCCCCGAAGAGTAGGAAGAAATATAGGACTATGAGGGAATTCTCTGGAGGTCCAGTGGTTAGGAGGGCTTCTCTGGTGGCTCAGATGCTGAAGAATTGGCTTGCAATGCAGGAGACCTGGGTTCCATCCCTGGGTTGCAAAGATCCCCTGGTGAAGGGAAGGGTTGGCTCAGAGCTCCCACTGCTGGGGCCCTTGTTTCAACCTCTGGTCTATAAGTTTTTTTTAATAATAAAAACTTATTAATGTAGGAAAGTGAATATGATTAATAATGGTGTGGCATTATTCTGTGAGAAAAAAGAAGATATAAATAGGAAAATTGAGATTGAAAGTAGAAATCAAAAACCAACAATATTTAAGGGAAATAGTTCTAATACATTTCTTGACTCATTCAAAGTGACAAAATAGTATTTATGCAACCATGGAGTCACAAAGAGTCAGACACAACTGAGCAACATACTTTCTCAATGGAACAAGAACTGGGATAAAAATGACTGCAAAGTCCTTTCCCTTCAAAATAATAATAATGCCAGAATTAAAAGCTACATTGGAGGTACAACAACAGAATTTTAACAGTAGCAAGTGGAATTAACATAATGATGGAGAACTGAAACTACGTACAAAAAATGCAAATAAAAATGACAACAACAGAAAATAATGAAAGAAAGGACAATAGGCTTCCCTAGTGGCTCAGATAGTAATCTGTCTGCAGTGAAAGAGACCTGGGTTTGACCTCTGGGTCAGGAAGATCCCCTGGAAGAGAAAATAGCAGTCCACTCCAGAATTCTTGCCTGGAGAATTGCATGAACAGAGGAGCTTGGTGGGCTATAATCCATATGGTTGCAAAGAGTCAGAAATGACTACATGACTAACTTCACTTTACAGGAGTCAGGGCCATAACATTCTGACTGATTCTGAGTCAAACCATGAGATACTAAAATAAAAATAGGTATCAGATATCTCCAGAGCTTAAGAAATACCTGAATATGCACAAAAATTCTGAACACAAAAGAAAATCATTAAAATTATACACATCCTTATATGAATTACAGCATAATTTATAAGAGAAAGCAAAGAGACAATTGTGCATGGTATCTTGTGTCTTATTTTTTCTACTCGGTTATCCTTATTTTTCTACTTGGTTAATTCTTGGTATCAGTTCAGCTCAGTTCAGTCTCTCAGTCGTGTCGACTCTTTTCGACCCATGAATCTCAGCACGCCCGGCCTCCCTGTCCATCACCAACTCCCGGAGTTCACTCAGACTCACATCCATCGAGTCCGTGATGCCATCCAGCCATCTCATCCTTGGTCGTCCCCTTCTTCTCCTGCCCTCAATCCCTCCCAGCATCAGGGCCTTTTCCAATGAGTCAACTCTTTGCATGAGGTGGCTAAAGTACTGTAGCTTCAGCTTTAGCATCATTCCTTCCAAAGAAATCCCAGGGTTGATCTCCTTCAGAATAGACTGATTGAGTATCCTTGCAGTCCAAGAGACTCTCAAGAGTCTTCTCCAACACCACAATTCAAAAGCATCAATTCTTCTGCACTCAGCCTTCTTCACAGTCCAACTCTCACATCCATACATGACTACTGGAAAAACCACAGCCTTGACTAGACAGACCTTAGTCGGCAAAGTAATGTCTCTGTTTTTGAATATGCTATCTAGGTTGCTCATCACTTTTCTTCCAAGGAGTAAGCGTCTTTTAATTTCATGGCTGCAATCACCATCTGCAGTGATTTTGGAGCCCCCCAAAATAAAGTCTGACACTGTTTCCGCTGTTTCCTCGTCTATTTCCCATGAAGTGATGGGACCGGATGCCATGATCTTCGTTTTCTGAATGTTGAGCTTTAAATCAACTTTTTCACTCTCTTCTTTCACTTTCATCAAGACGCTTTTTAGTTCCTCTTCAATTTCTGCCATAAGGGTGGTGTCATCTGCATATCTGAGGTTATTGATATTCCTCTAGGCAATCTTGATTCCAACTTGTGCTTCTTTCAGTCCAGCATTTCTCATGATGTACTCTGCATAGAAGTTAAATAAGCAAGGTGACAATATACAGCCTTGACATACTCCTTTATTTATTTGGAACCAGTCTGTTGTTCCATGTCCAGTTCTCACTGTTGCCTCCTGACCTGCATACAGATTTCTCAAGAAGCAGGTCAGGTGGTCTTGTATTCCCATCTCTCTCAGAATTTTTCATAGTTTATTGTGACCACACAGTCAAAGACTTATTGTACCATATATTTTTATTCACTAACCTTATTAAATTATTTTTTTATTTCTGGTGGCTCATAGATTATGTTGAAGTTTCTATATATCTAACTGTATTACCAAGAAGCAACCAAAATTTTTGAATATCTTACCAAATTCATATGGAATTTATATTCAACTCATGCCCTATTTCAATGACTGGGACATCCAGTCAGAATAATAGCACACATATATTTGGATTGTTTCTGATGTTAGTTGGGATGCTTCTGAATTTCAAAATATAAATAAGATCTGCTAAAAGATTTCAGGCCAAAGAATGTTCAAACTACTGCACACTTTCTTTCATTTCATATGCTAGCAAAATAATTCTCAAAATTATCCAAGCTAGGCTTCAACAGTACACGGACCAAGAACTCCCAGTTGTTCAAACTGGATTTAGAAAAGGCAGAGGAACCAGAGATCAAATTGCCAACATCCTTTGGATCATAGACAAAGCAAGAGAATTTCAGAAAAGCATCCACTTCTGCTTCATTGATTATGATAAGCCATTGACTCTGTGGGTCGCAACAAACTGGAAAATTCTTAAAGTGATGGGAATACCAGACGACCTTACCTGCCTCCTGAGAAACCTGTATATAGGTCAAGAAGCAACAAAACTAGACATGGAGTAACGGACTGGTTCAAAATTGGGAAAGGAGTGTCAAGGCTGTACATAGTCACCCTGATTTTTGAACTTATATGTAGAGTACATCACGTGAAATTCCAGGCTGGATGAAGCACATGCTGGAATCAAGGTTGTTGGGAGAAACATCATTACCTCAGATATGCAGATGACACCACCTTTATGGCAGAGAGTGAAGAGGAACTAAAGAACCTCTTGGTAAAAGTGAAAGAAAAGATTGAAAAAGCTAGCTTAAAACTCAACATTCAAAAAGTGAAGATCATCAAATGCAGTCCCATTGCTTCTTGGCAAATAGAAGGGGTAAAATTTGGAAAGAGTGTTGAACTTTATTTTGTTGGGCTCATAATCACTGCAGATGGTGACTGCAGACATGAAATTAAAAGATACTTGTTTCTTGGAAGAAAAGCTATGACAAATCTAGAGAGCATATTGAAAAGCAGAAGCATTACTTTGCCAACAAAGGTCTATATAATCAAGCTATGGTTTTTCCAGTAGTCATGTATGCATGTGAGAGTTGGACCATAAAGAAGGTTGAATACAGAAGAATTGATGCTTTTAAGCTGTGGTGTTGGAGGAGACTTTTGAGAGTCCCTTGGACAGCAAGGAGATCAAACCAGTAAATCCTAAAGGAAATCAATCCTGAACACTCATTGGAAGGACTGATGCCGAAATTGAAGCTTCAATACTTTGGTCACCTGATGCGAAGAGCTGACTCAGAAAAGACTCTGATGCTGGGAAAGATTGAAGGCATGAGGAGAAGGGGACCACAGAGGATGAGATGGCTGGGTGGCATCACTGACTCAATGGGCATGATTTGAGCAAGCTCCAGGAGATAGTGAAAGACAGGGATGCCTAGCATGCTGCAGTCCATTGAATAACAAAGAATCAGTCACAAGTGAGTGATTGAAGATCAAAAAAATGTGCTTATGCTAGTGTTTAGCTGCTCAGTTGTGTCCGACTCTTTGCGACTCCATGGACTGTAGTCTACCAGCCTCCTCTGTCCATGGGGATTCTCTAGGCAAGAACACTGGAGTGGGTTGCCATGCATTTTACCAGGGGATCTTCCCAACCCTAGGGATCAAATCCAGGTCTCCCACATTGCATGTGGATTCTTTACCGTCTGAGTCATCAGGGGAGTCCTCAAAAAGAATAAATGCAACCCATGTTGAGTAGACTTTTATTTAAAAATTTGTAGAGCATTATTAAAGAACAAAAATAGAATGTCTATAATTAGAGAGATTCAGAGTTGTAAGGACAACCAATAAATCCAGTGCCAATCTAGTCAATTAGAATCTAGTCAGTGCCAATCTCTTCAATGATGAGATATTATCACAGAACTTGCAAAGTGATTACAAAATTCACATGAAAACCAAGGCAATTTTAAGAAGATAGGAATAGAACATACCTAACAAAGGAGAGAAGAATATTATAGAACTAAGCATATAATTTTGACAAAGGTAAAAATTGTAAATGAGTGAGACCGAGAATAGGTCAGATATAGACATATAAGTACATTTAATTATTTGTCATTTGTCACATATGATATTTTTGAAGAGGCACCACAAATCATGAAATTGTGCATGGATGGTGAATATCTATCACATAATAATACATATATATATACACATAAAACATACATATATCACATGTAAATATATATAGACAGTTGAATTCCTACTTCACATCATATTGCAAACTATTCCAAGTAGATTAATACATAAACAAGAAAAATATTTTAAATTATTACTTTAGAAAAGCATACAGAAGAATATCTCTGAGATCTCACTAATAGGGAAATATTTCAGTTCAGTTCAGTTCAGTCACTCAGTCGTGTCCAACTCTTTGCGACCCCATGAATCGCAGCGTGCCAGGCCTCCCTGTCCATCATCAATTCCTGGAGTTCACTCAGACTCACATCCATCAACTCAGTGATGCCATCCAGCCATCTCATCCTTGGTCGTCCCCTTCCCCTCCTGCCCCCAATCCCTCCCAGCATCAGAGTCTTTTCCAATGAGTCAACTCTTCACATGAAGTGGCTAAAGGACTGGAGTTTCAGCTTTAGCATCATTCCTTCCAAAGAAATCCCAGGGCTGATCTCCTTCAGAATGGACTGCTTGGGTCTCCTTGCAGTCCAAGGGACTCTCAAGAGTCTTCAACACCAAAGTTCAAAAGCATCAATTCTTGGATGTTCAGCCTTATTCACAGTCCAACTCTCACACCCATATATGACCACAGGAAAAACCATAACCTTGACTAGATGGAGCTTAGGAAATAATATATGAACAGAAGAAAATTGAAAGGAAAATATTCATTTTTTTCACTCAACAAATATTAAGCAACTGCCTGGTTTCAGAAACTCTTCTAGATGCTAAGAGTATAGCAGTTATGAAAAATTTTCTGCAGTCATAAAGCTTGCATTTTTGTAGGTAATAACTTTTTTGTGGGTGAAATGTTTAAATATTTTTTATTTGTAATTTTAGTCCCTGTAATTTTTGTCCTCAGTTCTCTCCTTTATTTATTTTCTTTTACTTTAAAAAATTATTGGAGTATAATTGATTTACAATGTTGTGCTTGTTTCAGGTATATAGCAATGTGCATCAGTTATACATGCACATATATAGTCTTTTTTAGATAATTTTTCAATATAGGCTATTACACAGTATTGAGTAGAATTCTCTGTGCTATATAGTAAGTTCTTATCAGTTTGTAATTTTATATGTAATAGTGTATATATGATAATACCAACATCCTAATTTATTCCTCCCCCTTCAATTCCTGTTAACCATAAATTTGTTTTCTACATCTGGTCTCTACAGTTCTTTTGTAAATAAGTTCATTTGTATCCTGTTTTTAGATCCCACAAATAAGCAGTATCATATGATATTCGTCTTTCTGTGTCTGACTTAATTCTTTCAGTATAACAATGTCTAAGTGCATCTATGTTGCTGCAAATGGCATTATTTTATTATTTTTTTATGACTGATAATTGAGTCTTCTAACATAATAACTTGGTTTATCCCTCATTTATTTAGATTTTATATAATTTTTCCTAAATGTTTTTCATATTTTTCTTGATTCATCTTTTGTTAAATGTATTATGTGCTATAATGTCTGAATTCTTAAGTGTCTTTGATATTCTTTATATTGTATCATTTGAAAAATACATTTTCTCTTTTGCTGTTTATACATGGAAAGCCATTTCAGTTTGTATACTGACTTGTACCTAACAAACTTTGTACATTCACTTATTGATACTAACATCTGATCAGTTATTTTAAAATATTTTAAGTACATAACCACCTCATTTGTAAACAATGCAGTTTTTCATCCTTTACAATATGTACAAAAATATTTTCTTGCCTTATTTTATTGTCCAAGATCTCCAGAATAATATTAAGCAGAAATGAGTAATAGGTTTTCAACATTTATGTGATTGGCTGAGGTTTACTGAAGACATATTTCATTAGATTAAGGAGGCTGCCTTTTCTTCTTAGTGCTTTATTTTGAAACTCAAATAAATATATGTTGAATTTTATCACATTGTTTTTCCACATCAGTTGAGAGAATCATGATTTTTCCAAATTGCTAGTCATATTGATTTTATATACTGCTTATTAATTTTCTATTTATGTATTAGTATTAGTATCATGTCTTTCCATCTCAATTATTGTTTTCCTTTCACTTTCTTTGAATTTCTATGTGTTTTTTCCCTAAAATTTTGGATAAAAACTTACTGATTTTCAGCTTTTCCCTAAAATTCCCTCTAAGCAGAGTATTCGCTTCATTTAAATTAATTTTTTTTAATTTTTTTATATAAATTTATTTATTTTAGTTTGCAGTTAATTACTTTACAATATTGTATTGGTTTTGGCATACATCAACATGAATCTGCCATGGCATTTTAATATCATTAAGTTAAACATATGAGTAGGAAATGCATTACACAATTTCAAAACATGAATAATTTTTCTAGCTTTGTTTTCAAAATCTAGCCACTAAAAAATACAATAAATGATTTTAATAATTTGAAACACTTTAGGATGGCTTTATGATGCAACAGTTGATCAATTATGGGAAATATTCCCAGTGACTTTTAAAAAAAAAGCAAATTATTCAGCTCAATTTTTACTCGTGTTTTTCATAAGTTTCATAGAATTGTTGCATGTTTTTTATCATTTACTGAAAGTTTAGTATTTCACAATATCTTTGGCTTTGTTTCATCTTGTTTGTTAGATTTTACTTTTCATAGTTTTAATCTACATTATTAAATGCAGATAAATCTAGAATTACTTACTTTTTTCACTCATCTTTCTTATCATCATGTCATAATGAATTATCTCCAACATATTCTTTATCATTAGAGCTTAATTAATATATTAACAATATGGAATGCAAGTGTTTTTTTTTATTCCTATTTTTTTCATTTCAAATTTCCTTATCCATATATTTATTTCTTGAAATCAATATAGAACTGTTTTATCCAATCTCTTGTTATCTTTTCAATTGAAGTATGTAGTCTACATAGCTGTATCTATGCATGCCTGTGATCAGTTAAGTCCAAGTCATTGTGATCCCATGGACTATAGCCTGCCAAGCTCTTCTGTCCATGGATTTTTTTCTAGGCAAGAATATTGGAATGGATTGCCATTTTCTCCTCCAGGGGATCTTCCTGATGCAAGTGTTGAACTAACCTACTTCTCTTCCCTCCAGCATCTCATGCAATGGCAGGCAGATTCTTTACCTCTGAGCCACCTGGGAAGCCCTGTTAACTTGTTAATTATAACATTAGTTTACTACTATAGAAGTGCTTACCCTAGAAATTTCAATAGTTTTGTTTTTCATTTATTAAAATATCATATAAAACTGTACTCCACTTTCTGGACAATACATGGGTTAATTAGAACACAATATTTATTTACTCTATCCCAACATATATTGCTATTTTATGTATTAATTTCATATTGAGTTTAGTCTCTTCTTTACATCATTTTTATATAGTCAGTAATCAATTAAATATGCCACCATATTTATCATTGTCTTCATTTTACATTTTCTTGTCATTTCTTCCTGCATTGTAAATCTTCTAAATGGAAGAATTTCTTTTGCTAGAAGAAGGGTTTTTAAATAATGCTGAATACATTCTCATAGTTGTACTATGTTAATGTCTTCAAAAAAGGAAATACATTTTGACTTAGTGTTAATTCTAGTTTAACAGTTATCTCCTTAAAGCACATTCATTTTAATATCTCATTTTATGTGTGTATGTGTTAGTCACTCAGTCATGTCCAACTCTTTGCGACCCCATGGACTCCACTGTCCTTAGGATTCTCAAAGCAAGAATACTGGAGTGGATTGGCATTTCCTTCTCCAGGGCATTTTCACCACCCAGGGCTGGAACCTGAGTCTCCTACATTGCAAGCAGAATCTACCATCTGAGACACCAGGGAAACCATCCCATTTTATATTGGGATTGAAAATGGAGAAAATGGAGATTTTTTTCAATGAGAAATCAGCTCATATTCTTGTTTTTACTCCATTAAGTATAAAGTGTATTTTTTCTGCTTCTGGTTGCTCTTACGATTTTCCATCTCTTCTTGGATTTTAAAGGTTAATATGATATGATTTGATGTCATTACATGTATCTGTGTTCATATGTTTGCATGGGGGTCAAGGGGGTGATTTAATGCTGCTAAATTTTATAGCAATTATTGAAATAATGTCCTAATGTCTCCTCTTCTTTTAGGAACCTGACTGCAAAAATATTTAACATGCTTGATGGGGTTTAATAGCAGATTAAACTCAGCTAAAGAAACAGAATTAGAAACTGCATGGTATAAAATTTCTACACTGGAGTTCAGAAAGACAAAATGATGGGAAATAACAGAAGAGCTAAGAAATAAAAAATATTTATACATGTATTTCATGTTTTTTTTTTTCAGTTTTATAAATTATATTGGATTCACTTGAACAGTTTCCAGTTATTAACCCTAGAATTTTCATCTGATAACTTAATTACTGAAATATTTAATTGCAATTATTTAGAGTCATAATCTGACATTCCATTAACATTGTATCTTTGTACTATTTTATTTACTAATAAATTAGTAGTTATTAATAATTAATTTTTGGAAATATATTTTGGGGAAATATATTGTTTTCCCTTATCCTTTGATATATTTTACTGTGTTCCAGACAGTTTTTCCTGTGTGCCATAGTAGTTTCCTGAAGGTGTGATACATTATTTTTAACATATTTGTTTAATGCTTCTGGCTATTCTTAAGATTGTTATTCTATAGATATATCTATAAAGCAGGCTATTTCCCAAATATATTAACATTTTATATTTAAAGAATTATGTGCTTGTCACTGCTTTGAGAGACTTTATTTAGCATTTTTAAATTTTCTAAAGAAATGTAATAAAAATTAGAATGTCATATGCATAGTATTCTGTATTAATGTGTATTAATTAGTGACTACAGTAAAAGGGAGGATAATTGAAGAATAAAATGAAAACATATTGATAAGTAAATATAGACTTCTTTTACACTGAGTTTGTGTAAGATATTAATATGGTAATGAATAATTATAAGTTCTAAAAAGCATTATTTACAAATATTATTAACATGTTTGCTGACATTAAAATTTATATTAGTTGAACATCTTACATTTCCTAGCCATAAACTGTTAGGTATTACGTTGGGTGAACTTAATATAACATTCATCTATTCCATTATGGGAACTGGGATGATTAAATTTAAGATCAAATAAGGGGTCTTGTTAGCAACTGTCTTCAAGTGTTCGAAAGTTTTTCAAAGGAAGTTACTGCCCATCTGTTCTCTTGCTCCACTGAGAATAAAACAAAAGCATTTGAAACTCATGTTTAAGAAAGGGAGTTTCAGGTTAGTTGTAAGAAACAACTTATTGACATTAAGAGTTGTTTAAACACAAAAATACACTACCAAGGGAATTTATATAATGTCTTTCTCTGAACATCAGTAAGAATAAGCCAGACAACCATCTGTCTCAGTGGCTCAGTTGGTGGCCCTGCCTGAAAGCACAATGCTGGATTATAAAGCCTCCAAGGATATTTTTCATTTTATAAAGATGTATACAACATGGAAACAGCAGAGAGAAAAAATATACATAATATAAACGGAGTTCTCTGAGTAAAGTATATACTCTAAGAGGAACATTAGTATTAAAGAAAGCAGAAATAAGAAGTTATTTTAATAAATTTAATAAAAGATTTTGTCAAAAGATTTAATAATAAAATATTAAATTTTATCTCACATTCTTAGGTTTTAAGAATTTTAATATTTTTAATGGTTTTTTTTTCTATTTTATGGTATTTTAGCCTATTGATATTGAGTCCCCTATGAGTTACAGTTTTGTTTTATTCTAAAAAGACTTTCTTAAAGTACACTTCACATGTAATAAAATGCATTTTAAGTCTGCCATTTAAAGATTTTCAACAAATTAACGAATATTTTTAACATTTAACTACTACTCAAAGCAAGAGAACATTTTTATTACTGCACAAAGTTCTTCTGATGGAGCACTATTATCAATCACCAGCTTCAAGGAAATCAACAATCTAAATTAAATCACTATATCTGTGTCTTGCCTGTTTTATAAACTTCATGCATATTATATATGCATACTCAGTCCACTTCAGTCTTGTTCCACTCCTTGCAACCCTACAGACCATAGTGTGACAGGCTTCTGTGCCCATGGGATTCTCCAGGCAAGAATACTCAAGTGTGGTTGCCATTTCCTCTTCCAGGAGATCTTTCCGACCTCGGAATTGAACCCATATCTCATACGCCTGCATTGGCAGGTGGGTTCTTTACCGTTATTGCCACCTGAAAGTTCATTCATATTGTATATTATTAATATTCTCAATATTGTATGTTCCTATATATACTGATATATTTGGTATTCCATTTGCTCAAAACCACTGTCTGAAGTTTATCTTTTTATTTTTGTCAACAGTTTGTTCCTTCTTCTAGATGAGCACTATCCCACTGACTGAAGCACACTTTGATTATCCATTAACCTGCTGATGGGCATTTGGGTTGTTTCTGGTCTTTGTCTATTATGAGAATATCATTTCTAAATGTTACTATTATACACATTTGGAGGGGTATGAATGTTTTCTTTATACTTGAGTAAGCTAAATATAGAATATACAGTAATTGTAAGTTTGTGTGTTAGTCACTTAGTCATATCTGACACTTTGCGACCCATGGACTGCAGCCCACAAGGCTCCTTTGTCCATGGAATTTGCCAGGCAAGAATAATGAGTGGGAGTCATTCCTTCTCTAGGGGATTTTCCCAATCCAGGGATCAAACCTGGATCTTCTGCATTGCAGGCAGATTCTTTACAGTCTGAAGCACTAAGGAAGCCCAATTATACATTTGACTACAGATAAATGCTACAAGCCAGACTTCAGCAATATGTGAACTGTGAACTCCCTGATGTTCAAGCTGGTTTTAGAAAAGGCAGAGGAACCAGAGATCAAATTGCCAACATCCGCTGGATCATGGATAAAGCAAGAGAGTTCCAGAAAAACATCTATTTCTGCTTTATTGACTATGCCAGACCTTTGACTGTGTGGATCACAGTAAACTGTGGAAAATTCTGAGAGATGGGAATACCAGACCACCTGACCTGCCTCTTGAGAAATCTGTATGCAGGTCAGGAAGCAACAGTTAGAACTGGACATGGAACAACAGACTGGCTCCAAATAGGAAAAGGAGTATGTCAACTTTGTATATTGTCACCCTGCTTATTTAACTTATATGCAGAGTACATCATGAGAAACGCTGGACTGGAAGAAACACAAGCTGGAATCAAGATTGCTGGGAGAAATATCAATCACCTCAGATATGCAGATGACACCACCCTTATGGCAGAAAGTGAGGAGGAGCTAAAAAGCCTCTTGTTGAAAGTGAGAGAGGAGAGTGGAAAAGTTGGCTTAAAGCTCAACATTCAGAAAACGAAGATCATGGCATCTGGCCCCATCACTTCATGGGAAATAGATGGGGAAACAGTAGAAACAGTGTCAGACCGTGTTTTTTTTGGGCTCCAAAATCACTGCAGATGGTGACTGCAGCCATGAAATTAAAAGGCGCTTACTCCTTGGAAGAAAAGTTATGACCAACCTAGATAGTATATTCAAAAGCAGAGACATTACTTTGCCGACTAAGGTTCGTCTAGTCAAGGCTATGGTTTTTCCTGTGGTCATGTATGGATGTGAGAGTTGGACTGTGAAGAAGGCTGAGCACAGAAGAATTGATGCTTTTGAACTGTGGTGTTGGAGAAGACTCTTGAGAATCCCTTGGACTGCAAGGAGATCCAACCAGTCCATTCTGCGGGAGATCAACCCTGGAATTTCTTTGGAAGGAATGATGCTAAAACTGAAGCTCCAGTAGTTTGGCCACCTTATGCGAAGAGTTGACTCATTGGAAAAGACCCTGATGCTGGGAGGGATTGGGGGCAGGAGGAGAAAGGGATGACCGAGGATGAGATGACTGGATGGCATCATGGACTGAATGGACGTAAGTCTGAGTGAACTCCGTGAGTTGGTGATGGACAGGGAGGCCTGGCGTACTGCGATTCATGGGGTCACAAAGAGTCGGACACGACTGAGCGACTGAACTGAACTGAACTGAAATGCTACATGGCTGCATGGGCACGAGAGAGCCTAGATGAGCTATCCCACATTGAAGGTCAGGAAGGACAGCGGTGAGGAGATACCCCTCATCCAAGGTAAGGAGCAGTGGCTGTGCTTTGCTGGAGCAGCCATGAAGAGATATCCCACGCACAAGGTAAGAGAAACCCAAGGTAAGATGGTAGGTGTTGGCAAGAGGGCATCAGAGGGCAGACACACTGAAACCATACTCACAGAAAACTAGTCAATCTAATCACACTAGGACCACAGCCTTGTCTAACTCAATGAAACTAATCCATGCCTGCGGGGCAACCCAAGACGGGCGGGTCATGGTGGAGAGGTCTGACAGAATGTGGTCCACTGGAGAAGGGAATGGCAAACCACTTCAGTATTCTTGTCTTGAGAACCCATGAACAGTATGAAAAGGCAAAATGATAGGATACTGAAAGTGGAACTCCCCAGGTCAGTAGGTACCCAGTAAGCTACTGGAGATCAGTGGAGAAATAATTCCAGAAAGAATGAAGGGATGGAGCCAAAGCAAAAACAATACCCAGCTGTGGATGTGACTGGTGATACAAGCAAGGTCCGATGCTGTAAAGAGCAATATTGCACAGGAACCTGGAATGTCAGTTCCATGAATCAAGGCAAATTGGAAGCAGTCAAAGAAGAGATGGCAAGAGTGAATGTCAACATTCTAGGAATCAGCAAACTAAAATGGACTGGAATGGGTGAATTTAACTCAGATGACCATTATATCTACTACTGCGGGCAGGAATACCTTAGAAGAAATGGAGTAGCCATCATGGTCAATAAAAGAGGCCAAAATGCAATACTTGGATGCAATCTCATAAACAACAGAATGATCTCTCTTTGTTTCCAAGGTAAACCATTCAATATCATGGTAATCCAAGTCTATGTCCCAATCAGTAATGCTGAAGAAGCTGAAGATGAACAGTTCCATGAGGATCTACAAGATCTTTTAGAACTAACACCCAAAAATATGTCCTTTTTTCATTATAGGGACTGGAATGAAAAAGTAGGAAGTCAAGAAACACCTGGAGTAACAGGCAAATTTAAGGAATACCTTAGAAGAAATGGAGTAGCCATCATGGTCAATAAAAGAGGCCAAATGCAATACTTGGATGCAATCTCATAAACAACAGAATGATCTCTCTTTGTTTCCAAGGTAAACCATTCAATATCATGGTAATCCAAGTCTATGTCCCAATCAGTAATGCTGAAGAAGCTGAAGATGAACAGTTCCATGAGGATCTACAAGATCTTTTAGAACTAACACCCAAAAATATGTCCTTTTTTCATTATAGGGACTGGAATGAAAAAGTAGGAAGTCAAGAAACACCTGGAGTAACAGGCAAATTTGGCCTCAGAATGCAGAATGAAGCAGGGCAAAGACTAATAGACTTTTGCCAAGAAAATGCACTGGTCATAGCAAACACCCTCTTCCAACAACACAAGAGAAGACTCTACACATGGACATCACCAGATGGTCAACACCGAAATCAGATTGATTATATTCTTTGCAGCCAAAGATGGAGAAGCTCTATACAGTCAACAAAGACAAGACCGGGAGCTGACTGTGGCTCAGATCATGAACTCCTTATTGCCAAATTCAGACTTAAATTGAAGAAAGTAGGGGAAATCACTAAACCATTCAGGTATGACCTAAATGAAATCCCTTATGATTATACAGTGGATGTGAGAAATAAATTTAAGGGTCTAGATCTGGTAGATAGAATGCCTGATGAACTATGGAATGAGGTTCATGACATCATGCAGGAGACAGGGATCAAGACCATCCCCATGGAAAAGAAATGCAAAAAAGCAAAATGGCTGTCTGGGGAGGCCTTACAAATAGCTGTGAAAAGAAGAGAAGTGAAAAACAAAGGAGAAAAAGAAAGATATAAGCATCGGAATGCAGAGTTCCAAAGAATAGCAAGAAGAGATAAGAAAGCCTTCTTCAGTGATCAATGCAAGGAAATAGAGGAAAAGAACAGAATGGGAAAGACTAGAGATCTCTTCAAGAAAATTAGAGATACCAAGGGAACATTTCATGCAAAGATGGGCTCGATAAAGGACAGAAATGGTCTGGACCTAACAGAAGCAGAAGATATTAAGAAGAGGTGGCAAGAATCACAGAAGAACTGTACAAAAAAGATCTTCATGATTTGGATAATCACGAAGGTGTGATCACTCACCTAGAGCCAGATATCCTGGAAGGTGAAGTCAAGTGGGCCTTGGAAAGCTTCACTACGAACAAAGCTAGTGAAGGTGATGGAATTTCAGTGGAGCTATTTCAAATCTTGAAAGATAATACTGTGAAAGTCCTGCACTCAATATGCCAGCAAATCTGGAAAACTCAGCAGTGGCCACAAGACTGTAAAAGGTCAGTTTTCATTCCAATCCCAAAGAAAAACAATGCCAAAGAATGCTCAGACTACCACACAATTGCACTCATCTCACATGCTGGGAAAGTAATGCTCAAAATTCTCCAAGCCAGACTTCAGCAGCATGTGAACTGTGAACTCCCTGATGTTCAAGTTGGTTTTAGAAAAGGCATAGGAACCAGGGATCAAATTGCCAACATCTGCTGGATCATGGATAAAGCAAGAGAATTCCAGAAAAACATCTGTTTTTGCTCTATTGACTATGCCAAAGCCTTTGACTGTGTGGCTCACAATAAACGGTGGAAAATTTTGAGAGATGGGAATACCAGACCACCTGACCTGCCTCTTGAGAAATCTGTATGCAGGTCAGGAAGCAACAGTGAGAACTGGACATGGAACAACAGACTGGTTCCAAATAGGAAAAGAAGTATGTCAAGGCTGTATATTGTCACCTTGCTTATTTAACTTACATGCAGAGTACATCATGAGAGACGCTGGACTGGAAAGAAACACAAGCTGGAATCAAGATTGCTGGGACCAATATCAATAACCTCAGATATGCAGATGACACCACCCATATGGCAGAAAGTGAAGAGGAACTAAAAAGCGTCTTGATGAAAGTGAAAGAGGAGAATGAAAAAGTTGACTTAAAGCTCAACATTCAGAAAACGAAGATCATGGCATCTGGTCCCATCACTTCATGGGAAATAGATGGGGAAACAGTGGAAACAGTGTCAGACTTTATTTTGGGGGGCTCCAAAATCACTGCGATGGTGACTGCAGCCATGAAATTAAAAGACGCTTACTCTTTGGAAGAAAATTTTTTACCAACCTAGATAGCATATTCAAAAGCAGAGACATTACTTTGCTGACTAAGGTCCGTCTAGTCAAGGCTATGGTTTTTCCAGTAATCATGTATGGATGTGAGAGTTGGACTGTGAAGAAGGCTGAGCACCGAAGAATTGATGCTTTTGAATTGTGGTATTGGAGAAGACTCTTGAGAGTTCCTTGGACTGCAAGGAGATCCAACCAGTCCATTCTGAAGGAAATCCGCCCTGGGATTTCTTTGGAAGGAATGATGCTGAAGCTGAAACTTCAGTACTTTGGCCACCTCATGGGAAGGATTGACTCATTTGAAAAGACTCTGATGTTAGGAGGGATTGGTGCAGGAGAAGGGGACGACAGAGAATGAGATGGCTGGATGGCATCACTGACTCGATGGGCGTGAGTCTGAGTGAACTCCGGGAGTTGGTGATGGACAGGGAGGCCTGACATCCTGCGATTCATGGGGTTGCAAAGAGTGGGACACGACTGAGCGACTGAACTGAACTGAAATGCTACGCACGTATACCAATCACACATACAAAAGTAGTTTTTCATTGTAGACTTTCACCTACAATACAGAAGAACTTCAATTGTTCTATATCTTTGTCAAATTTTCAGTCTCTGATTTTTAGCTGTTTTAGAATTGAATGGCACTTTCCCATTAACTACTAACTTTGAACACCATTTTATATCTTTATTGGACATTTCGAAGTATGCTTTTCTGAAGTGGCTACTCTTTTTTGCACCTTATTTGTATTATTCATTTGTAGTTTTAGAAATATTGGTGGTGAGGCCTTTTCAGACATAAGTAACAGGGGTATTTTTTCCCACCCTGTGCTTTGTGTTTTCATTTTCTTAGTGTATTTTGTTACAGAGTTTTAAATTTTAAGTCCAATTCATCACTTTATTGATAAAAATTTTTATATTCAGAGGCCATAATTAATTACACACAATATGCATGACTATAAAAACTATAATTGAATCCCCAATTATGGTTTTGGATTGGTCCATTTTTCCCTTTATCTCTTTTCCCTGATTGCTTCCTATATTTTGAAGATCTGTTACTAAGCCCATAGGTACTTCTGATAGTAATGCCTTCCTGATGGCTTCACTCTTTCATAATGGAATGTTCTTTTATGTCTCTGTGATATTCTTTGCATTGAGATCTATTTTTGAAATATATATTAATAAAGCTTTTCCAGTTTTCTCATGCTTACTAATTTTGGAAAAAAAATTTTTTTTCCTAATTATTAACTCTTTGAGTTAGCCTTTTGAGACTCAAGAGAGGCCTTAAAGCAAAAGTCTTACTTAAAAGGACAGGTACAGAAGGGCTTGTATATGGTTTAATGATTACTTTCCTACCACATAAATATTGAGACTTAACATTATTCAGGCAAAAAGTATACATCCTTTACTAAACTTCTTGGATATTTTTATCAACATAATTTTTTGTTTAAAAAATATTGTACACTTTTTGAAGAAGTTGAGTAATGAGAAGTTTAATGTTCCTCTATAAATATAGGTAATTATTGTCCCTAAGGATTAATGAGAATTCTACTTGAAAATATTTTTCTTATAATCATGAAAAGAAATATTTAAATATCTAAAACTATTATATATATATGTGTGTGTGTGTGTGTGTGTGTGTGTGTGTGTGTATACAGTCAACACAACAGTACCTATTCTTGGTTCAGTTCATTTTTTTTTCTTTTTCAGAACATTAAAAGCCACAATAAAAAAAATTAGATATTTATTTTGTAATTTATAAGACTAAATTGTCTTCAGACTTGAGGGTTAAAAATTGGATATAACAAATTTCATTACATACTTTTACTTTAAAATATTCAGGGCAGAAGGATTTAATAAGGCACACTATTTTCTCCCACAAGTGCACTCTTGCAGTATATCAAGCTTTTAATTGTTAAGGGAGGCTAAATAAGGGATAGGCTAACAGTTTTAAATGGATATAAAATGCTATGTAGATATCACTTTTAAAATGAATCTTTGATGTGTGTCTTCTTTTCATTTTTGCAATTAATTTTAGCTTTTGAAGTTATTTGGCATTTAATTTAAGTCTACAGAGTATAAAATTATGCATTAACTTGAAAATAGACCCATATTTAGCACAAACAAGGTCAGAAGATCAACAGGATTAGAGACAAATGTTAATTTCAAAAGGATAAACTCAACTTTATTGGGGCTTTTAAACAAACTAGCACGTTTGCTCCTAATCAAAGGCTTTAATTTAATCATCAGAGACTGTAAGATGCTTTTCAATTCTGCCTCTCATATGGAACAGACTAGTATTTATTGTCACATGTTAGAACAAAAATTCACAGATGACTCTAAAGTAGAAATTCAGAGACCCTAGGAGTTTTGATAGAAAATTTACCTCTTTGAAATGAATGGCATTAGGAGTTAAGGCAAAGAAACTCAAAAAAACAAAGTAATCCCTTTGAATCTTCTGTTTTTCTGCAGTAAGAGGGAAGCAGGATTCTACTGTGAAAGATCCTTTATGTTCCCATAGAGGTAAGATTACGTCCTGAATGCATATTCAGAGCTGAAACTGTACCCTGTAACTTACAAGGTCCATATGTAGAAACAAAATCATGCACCAAGAACATCAAGTTTGTTTTTGAGTTCCAGGGCAGTAGCAGATATGGAAGCAACTTGTTGACAGCCCCTTCCACTGAGCATCATGCAGGCTCACTGAGGGACAAGGGTGACTGACAGTGAATTTTAGAGGCCACAAGCCAAACTTCCACTGCATGTTACATACTGAAGTGTGTATGTAACATTTGCACATGTGACCCATGAAGAGGTACGAAGAGAAGTTATACCTGGGAGAGAACTCTTGGCACTTACAGATCACTAATCATCTCTGAGCCCCAGCCTCCTCTTACTCTCCTTCTACCATAAATATCTCAGTCAACCACTGATGTGGTGACAGATACAAGCATTGCCTTTGATTTCCTTGCTTGATTGCTTTTCAATAAATAAAACCTTTTCTATTTTGCAAAAGACCATTACCTTGATATTTCGTCTTTCTACTGTGCTGCTGACAATGAGCTCACTTTTCCATTGAAAAAGTGAGCTACAGATTGGGACAGAATGAGGCAGAACTGGAAACCCGAGTCCTAGGTGAGTTTTCTTTGGTGATATTTCCTTCTATATTTTCACATCAACTCTCATAAACTCTGACACTGTAAAAAGACATATCTTCATCATCAATCCATTTGACCAACTTCACTACTGAAATTAATTATGAGACTTTTAAACTAACTATCAGACAACTAATCAAACTTGAAAATACTAGAACTAGTTTTACTCTCATCATATTGATTAGGTAAGTCTTCATATATTCTATACATATATGTCAAAATACTGGAGAGTAAAACCATAGTAAAAAACTATTTTACCTGTATCATCCTATTCAATCATTTAAATACCCACATAAAGTGTGTACTATATTTTTGTTATAAGGAAGAATATTTGTTCAAGGTTAGCTTCAAAGGGATGACAACTGATGTTCTTAATTGTGGATGCACTGAATTCCTGCAATTGCAAATATTAATGTTTGTACGTGTGCTTACTGGTTTCCTCATATTCTGATATTATTTGTACCTAACTTGCTTTCCTATATACTTCAGAATTAGTCAAAATATTTTCTGAAACACTCTGAATCAAGTAGTGTTCTCAAGTGGACCAATACTTTATCATAAGAATCCATTTCAAAATTCTCTTTAAGGAATAAAGATTAATAACACTGCCAAAAAATAATAATGTTTTGCATGAAGTATGCTATCTAATGGATTTCAATAGGCCCGGTATCTTGATTGATACAGAGATATTTCAGAAAGGCATTACAAAAGAAAACCTCCAGAAACATGCTTCACTTAACAGCTACATTTTCAATTTCCTTTTTAAGTATTTACATTTATGAATCTTGTAGAAAACAATAACCCTGCTGACTTTCACAGTGAGCTCTTACATTCATTAGTTACAATTGGTGAACAGTGTTTTATGGTTTCACAGCCACTTGCATTTCCTGAGTAAATGCAAACCTATACAAATGAGCAAACAGATAAAGAAAATATAAATGGCAACAGAAGAGGTCATATATTAAACAATAACCATGGATAAATAAAACAAGGAATGTTCAAGGCTACCCAGGGCATTTAGTTAAATATGTTAGTAAATAGTAATCCTATGATGACATTTCTGTATTTAAATAACATACATGAATTCAGGAAAATAAGATGATGCTTTGATGTTTTTTAATTTTAACTGTGAGCAAAAGTTATATTTTGGGGGAACTGTTCTTGTTTTTGATACCAAAAATGTGTATCTCCTTAATCTTAAAATCAGATTGTTTTTAGATTTTTCCTTACTTGATATTTATAAAGTTATTTCTCTTATTGATTAAATTTTTCTATGGTAAGATTGTCTTCTTCAAGAAACAATATTCTTTTTGCACAAGGAATCTTTTTATTGTTAAATTCATTCTAATCACAAATACTAATATTTTTCAATGTTTTTCAGAGAAAAAATATGTATTATACAAAAATATGCACATATTAAGTGGAGGCTACTGTAACTGTATGAATTGACAAAAATGTAACTCTATAGTTGAATTTTTAAAGCTAAAACATTTATTGAAAACATATCATTGTCTCTAAAATATGAGAAATGAGGTCTATAATGACAAATATGAAAAATTCATTGTAAGTAATATTAAGAGTGTGTTACTCTAAAGATGAAATAATAATCTACCTATATAGTTTTGTGCTATATAATTTTATATGTTATGTGATAAATATATTTTTTACTGTGTATGAATAAATATATGTAATATTTTCACACTCTGTTTTCCTAAGGTCAAATTATAAAAAGGCCTAAAAATATGCTCATTAGTTAAAATATTAAGTATCTAAGGAGAAGGATGAATTGGGAGATTGGGACTGAGATATATACACTGTAAGAACCTAGGGCTACTGTATAGCACAGGAAACTCTACTCTGTGCTCTGTACTGAAAAATATGGAAAAAGTATCTAAAAAATAATGGAATATATATATATATATATATATATAAAACTGATATACATTTATATGTATATAAAACTGATCCACTTTGCTGTACAGCCGAAACTAACACAATCTTGTGTTACAGGGAAGAACCACTTATGACTCCGTGTTGGATCTTTCTATTACTTCAACCTTGGCTTCCTGTTGCTTTTGTTCACTGAAAGGACGCTGTTTATACATAATGGCCTACCCTGAGGAACCCTGCCCTCCTCTGTCTGAATGTTAAACCAAAGCGCCTTTTTTCAGGACCCTGTCCACCTTTGAGTGGCTACAGGAAGAAAGAAATTAACACAATTTCCTGCCCAAGGCTTGCCATTCTAGGAAATATTTGTAAGATTATTGGCTTTTTTACTTATTTCCTCAACTCACCAACCCCTGTTCTATAAAAGAATCTGATATCCAATCCCTGATAAGATGGCTACTTTGAGATGTTGGTCTGCCATTTTTTGGTCAGCTGGCTAATCATAATCCTAGCCTCAATTCCTCATTTCCTGTGCACTGGCCTGTCATGCCGCAAGCAGGGTGAATTTCAACCTGGTAAATACTGTAAATCAACTATACTCCAATAAAAATTAATTTTAAAAAGTGCATTGGCCCCCCAAATAGAAAGAAATGTATCAGCAACAACAATCTAAATTTATATAGTAAAAATACAGCTTCTATTATTCTATCATGCAAAAACAGCTGGATAGATCTTCATGAAATTTAGAAGGCATGTTTGGGGCAACTTGACTTTAACTGTAGGCTGCATGGTGTAAATTTTTTGTTTACTTTTTTTATTTTACAGTAGGTCCTCATTGGTTACCTATTTTGAATGTAGCAGTGTGAACATGTCAATATTTGTATTATTATTACTATTTGAAAGATCTCCATGGGGGCAAATGCTGTGCTAACATTGACCTCAATTTCTCATCAGTAGTACACTTAGTAGCTGCTTGATAAATAATTTATTGAATAATCATTAATATTTTGTCTGTCAAAAATAAAATAAATATTTAGTACTACATTCACTTGAAAAATAAATTTTTATAATATACTCCATACTCTAATATACCCCAAATTCCTACTTAAATTCATTCTTCATTTGAAGCAGATTTCCACTACTAAAATAATGTTTAGTGTCTATCACAGTATGCAACCGCACGAAAATGAGCCAAACAGTTGTATTTCAATGTTTATATTTACAAGCTCAGTACAACTTGGAATTGTTGAAGGAAAGGCCACCAAGAACATATCTATGGTTAAAACAAGGTAAGGTATATTGAACTTGCAATTGTCAGGGTGAATGCACATCAAAGGAAAAACATGATATCTTAGTGAGAAATAGCTCAGAGGTGACT
This sequence comes from Aepyceros melampus, assembly GCA_006408695.1. Taxonomy (NCBI): domain Eukaryota; kingdom Metazoa; phylum Chordata; class Mammalia; order Artiodactyla; family Bovidae; genus Aepyceros; species Aepyceros melampus. The sequence goes on along the minus strand of SJXQ01002964.1, from coordinate 56,065 downwards.
ATGATAGAATTTGAGCTTGTGGTGGATAATTCTAAGGAAGGCATAAGAAATAGCGTCCTATTTTGGACTGGATATTACCAGTAACCCAGAACAATTTGGTAACTGGGACTCGTGGTATTTTTGGATAGGAAAGAATCAAAGCTGGGGACAGGTTTGTCATTGGCAAAAATAGTTATAGGTCAGGATGGAAGAAGATAATTATTGTTGTGGTTGAAGAGTGTCCCTGTTTCTGTTTCAATTCACCACAGTTGTAGAGTAGCTTGCCTGATCATTTTTTTAATCATCTGAAGATTGTTTAAGTTCAACTGGAAACATCAAAGCCTTAGTTGACAACTATCAAGGCCATTTCTTCACATAATCTTATGGTAGAATTATTAAGTACAAGAAAAATATTCTGTACCTTTTTTGAGATTGATTACAGGCATGTTCTAAATTATTCTAAACAGTAATAGAAAACAGTAAAACTAATGAAATTTTTCTTGGCTTCTGGAAGTACAAACAGTCCTCATTTTGTGTGGTAATATAAGACTATAAAAATATCCATGCAAGCTGGCACTGTACAAAATGATCTTAATTATAAATGGGGAAAATAAAATTGTTCTGTGATCTTTAAAAAATTTTGTCAAAATATTAAAAACTCTTTTACTGTTGGTTATAAATGTATAATTTAAAAGGCAAATTGTGAAACTAATATTTATGTAGTGAACTATAATTTGAAATATCAGAAACATGATGAATTATTTTATTTTTTTGCAAAAAGTTATAGAGTAGTAGTTTGAACAATGCTTTTGTCCTTTTTTCTATTAGGTCTATTATGACCTAATAGAATAGGAATCTTTTCTAATATTTTGGTGAAGACTCTATCGGTTCAAATATTTTATCCTTTTTGTTTTCAGTGTTCTGAAGTATCTGAATATTTTGCCAGTGACACTTCCTTTCTGACATATTCGTTCTTTTCATCACAACCACTTTCCTCATTTGTGTCAATAAGGTTGCCCTTGCTAAAATCCTGAGGCTGTGTGTCTAGAGGCTCTCCAGCTGCAGCAGTATCACATTCTCACAGTTGGAAATTTCTTCTATAAGTTTGTCAACATTCAATTCAAATTTCACTTCCAGTGTTATCATCTTTGTTTCTTTGCTTCATTTTTACCTTTAGTGAGCAATTATCACTTTAGATTTTCCAGATCTATAATATATGTGTTAAGCTGGATGACATCACTGACTCGATGGACGTGAGTCTGAGTGAACTCCGGGAGTTGGTGATGGACCGGGAGGCCTGGCGTGCTGCGATTCATGGGGTCGCAAAGAGTCGGACAACGACTGAGCGACTGAATTGAGCTGAATTGAATCATTCAGAGACAAAATGGGAACATAACTGCATGTTATGTTCCTACCTATGTATGAACCAAGAGTTGTACAGTGACCTATCACCAACAGAATTTGCAAGAAGGGTTGTGGCTGGTCTCTGATCATAATGTATATCTATTAGTTGCATAGTAATTTGTGTACTGAAGTGTTTGTAGCAAAGTTGGATTCTTTGCAATTACTCTTAGTTAATATAGCTTGATAACTCAAATTTTAATCATGTAGTTGAGAAGCTTTATTTTTTTAAACTCAGCCATGGTAACTTAAATGCATGTATAGAAGAACCATGCAAAAAGAGAACTATCTGTATTTTGACATTTCTAATGATCACCATTGGAAAAGACTCTGATGCTGGGAGAGATTGGGGGCAGGAGGAGAAGGGGATGATAGAGGATGAGATGGCTGGATGGCATCACCAACTTGATGGACATGAGTTTGAGTAAACTTCAGGAGTTGGTGATGGACAGGGAGGCCTAGCCTGCTGTAATTCATGGGATTGCAAGGAGTCGGACACGACTGAGCGACTGAACTGAACTGAACTGAATGATGTACTGTTCAGTACATTTTCAATAATTCTATAAAATATCACCCATGCTCCATTATTTTATATAATATCATAACTATGGTTATGTTATTGAGAAGAAAGCTCATTAAGAGTTTAATATCTTCCTGTGCACTATGAATGAAAGAATGCATTCGCTAGAGATTATGAAAACAAATAAAATAAGCATTAAAAACTATATTACCCTACATAATAAGAAGAAAGAGTGGTTCTATGGTTGACTAGTAGTAGAATGACTTGATGTCATTATAATGAAAGTCAAGTTTCTTCTGCATTTTTCACTTTATCAATGTAGCTGCCATTTTTATCCTCAGGTTAGTACATCTTGCATTAGTTCTCCAGGGCTGCTGTAACTTCAATGCAATTCTGTTAATTCCATCCAGTACTAGAAAAGACCAAGATTTCTTATGTGTCTCTCATCAAAGGAAGATTTCCCAGAAACCCACCAGAGGAACTTTGCCTTACCTCATCAACTAGATGCTTTATATACTTTTGTCTATATTTATCACTGATAAGAGAAATGAAACTTGATGACTGGGTTTTTCTCTAATCTCCTTTAAAACTCATAGTCATGCATGCTGAGGAGCCTGGATACCAGACTACAATTAGTATTTCACTGGAAATGAGCAAAAAGATGGGGATAGAGGGTTTCTAGACAGCCAAGAATGCCTACTCTGATTATTTTCCATCTCTTCATATTCACTTAGCCTTAACAGATTTGCTTGGTAAAGAATCTGCCTGCAATGCAGGAGACTCTGGTTTGCATTCCTGGGTCAGGAAGATCTGCTGAGAAGGGAAAGGCTCCCCACTCCAATATTATTAGGCTTCCCTTTAACTCAGCTGGTAAAGAATCCACCTGCAATAGCGAAGACCTGGGTTTGATCCCTGGGTTGAGAAGATCCCCTGGTGAAATGAAAGGCTACCCACTCTGGTTTTTGGCCTGCAGAATTCATGGACTGTATAGTCCATTTGGTTGCAAAGAGTCGGACATAGATTTGCAGTAGTGTATTCTGATCTGAAGAATATATATTTTGGATTTAAATTTGCATCTTTTATTTACCAATTGTAGAAGCTAAGTTCTCTGAACTCATTTATTTTTGAAACAACTCTTTATTACTTCATATAATTCTCATAAAAATTAAAACCCAAGAAATCAAAATTTTCTGGAACATTAAACATATTTAATAAATTATAATCAATAACAAGGCTTCTACTATATCAGATATTAATACCTAGAATCACCATCACATTCTTTTTCTTTTTAACACAATGTTAACTTATCGTTTTCTATTTTGAGAATGCTTTAACAAGAGGTATTTTTAAAAATTCTTCCATTTTTATTTAATGTAAACCTTGATTACCCTATCTATATTATTTATACCATCTTAACAATCTTCTTCACTCCTGTAATAAGGTTGATCAGACTTCTTCAACTTCAGTTCCCACTAGCCTTATTGTAAGATAATAGAATATATATATATATAAATTCTGGTCTCTGAACCCAGTTCCTGGAACGGAGCCCCTAAACCTCTAATAATTTCTAGTAATTTTCTAAGTGATAATATTGAACCATAAAACAATATTTTGAATTGTGTATATGTTTAAGAACTTTCTCACAATATTTTTAATATAGGATAATATTCAGCTACTTCATGGTGATATAAGTTTTTGATGTCAATTCCCATTGGCAAATTAAGAGCAATATTTTAATAAATTCATATCTAATATATGATAAATTTGTATAAACTTAATAAACATTTATATAATGTAGGTATAAAAAAAGAAGGATGCAAAGATAACTTTTAGTTAGATGCTTGGGGTTCTAGAAACACACCAATGATGAAAGAAAATTGAGAAGTGAAGATAATGATTTTTTAAAATAAAAATAAATATGAATTCATTGAGTTATATGAGGGAAAAAATTAATAATTTAGTTTTTGTAATTAATGTATTAAATTATAATTTATACACAAACAAAATTATGTTTAAAAAAATAGAAATATGCCTTGCAATATTTGATCTTCTACCTCATTTCTGACACAGAGCTCCTACAACCCTTATAAATTCCTATGAGTACTAGCTGCATCTTCTGTTCTAATAAGACATTCTAAGTGGGCTCCTGGATGGAGACTGGTCACCAGAAAGACCAAATCATGATTAGAAGGTTGGAATGTTCGGCCACAACCCCTGTTCTGTACAGAGGGAAGAGAGGCTAAAAATGAAGTTAATAGTTGAAAACGTCTACATGAGGACTCTTCCATAAAATCCAAACAGTAGAGGATCTGGAGAATTTCTAGGATGGAGATGGAGAACACATCCACACCAGGAGGCTGTGGCATCTTAACTCCATTGCGACAGAAACTCCTATGCTCAGGACACTTCAGACCTCACCCTGTATATCTCTTCATCTAGCTGTTCACCTGCATTCTTTATCAGTCTTTAATTAACTGATAAATATGTTTCCCTGAATTCTATGAGCTGCTCTAGCAAATAATTGAATCCTAGAGTGAATAAGTTATGGGAACCTCTGATTTGTAGCCAAGTTAGACAGAAGTTTTGAGTAACTTGAGGGATTGGCATCTGAAGTGGGGAATAGTCTTGTGGACTGAGCCCTTAACCCATAGCATCTGATGTTAATTATAGGTAGATAATGTCATAACTGAAATAAATTCTACAACACCCACTGATGTGAGAAAATTACTTGTTGTAATGGGAAATTATGCATTTGGAGACCAGAGTCAGAAGTGGTCTGTGAGAGTAGAAAAGGAGACACACAGGAAAAGAAAGACATGTAGTAAGTATTCAGGACTGATTTCCTTTAGGATGGACAGGTGGATCTCCTTGCTGTCCAAGGAATTCTCAAGAGTCTTCTCCAACATAATTCAAAAGCATCAATTCTTTGGTGTTCAGCTTTCTTTATAGTCCAACTCTCACATTCATACATCACTACTGGAAAAACTATAGCCTTGAATAGATGGACCTTTGTTGGCAAAGTAATGTTTCTGCTTTTCAATATGCTGTCTAGGTTGGTTAAAGCTTTTCTTCCAAGAAGTAAGCGTCTTTTAATTTCATGGCTGCAGTCACCATCTGCAGTGATTTTGGAGCCCCCCAAAATTCTGTCACTGTTTCTACTATTTCCCCATCTATCTGCCATGAAGTATTGGGACCAGATGCCATGATCTTAGTTTTCTGAACATTTAACAATAATGTTATAGGCAGGTTGAAGTGCCTTTTCTGCTAAGAATATGCTTCTCAGCATTTTTTTCAGGGCCTGGCCCAAGTATTTCCTTCCTGCTGTCTTCACAGATTATTTCAGTTGACACTAATCTCTCCTAGTAGTAATGTATAAGTCTTGTTTTCTTGATTGTACATTTTGGTTGTTGATTATATTTGAAGCTTTTGTTTATATTATACAGAGAGGTTGATGATAAATTCCAAACTAATGTATAAGGTATTGCATGACAATATGATCAGGTACAGCTCTTCTTTGACTGAGGGAATAAGGAATCTTTAGTGGAAACAGAGCCTTCCTTAGAAGACAATTCAGTATGAACAGTTAGAAAGATTGCATTGAGAAAACTACTGAAAAAAGAAGGTAGCTGAGGAAACCCTAAGCTCAACCACCAGGTACACTTCAACACACTTTGGTTAAAACCCTCTTAAATGAGGGAACTCAATAAAAAATCTGTTGTAAACATAATGCGTTAGTTCTAAATGTTTTGTTTCCATTTGAGTCACCTGGTTTCATTTATCTCATCGTTTCATATCTCATCTTCAACTATTTTTTAACATTCTAAGTTTCTTTTAAGTTATTAGATAGGTTTCATTTATTTCAAGCCACAAATTTCCTTTTAAACTTCAATAAAAACTAACTAAAAAGATTGAAAGAGATAATGTTGTTCAGAAAGTGTTTCAAAGATTTTCTTAGTGTATTTATATCATCTGAGAATTCACATAATTTAGTCTCAAACTTTTAACATAAGCAGCTAAAAATGAAATAGAAAACTACAAAGTCTAATAATATGAGTTCCAGAATGCAGTCTCTGTTTAATTATACTAAACTCCATTCTTTCTATTGTTATTGATACTGTGTATAATATCCACTGCACATTTGATACAAGAAAAAACTTTATAGTGATGAATTTCAAATCACAACTCCTTGCAAACCCATAGAATTACAAAGGAAAGAGCCAAAAGAAAATGTCCCTCTAACTGGTCCCCTACTACTTTAATGGCCACTCCACATAAGGTATGGAAATTTAATTTCTCCCCAGAGTTCTCTATAGTTCAGGCATCCAGAAGACATAATATAAAAGGGACCGTATTGGCTCTTTGCTGCTAATTTTTCCTCATTGTGATAGAGCTGGTCAGGAGTGCTCTTGGATTATTTTTCATATCCGGATATTACATAGAAAAATTAACTATTAAGATGTCTAATACATCCTCTCAGAATTTTGAAAGATTTAGAGAGCTAGTTCATCCTCGTAAACATAGAAATAGGCAAATGCAATTTTTTTCAGATAGTAATTTATTCTACTTTTAGCATTAAGCAAAGAATTTTCGGATACACAGAATGTTGTAAAAAATAAATCAGTCTTATAGACCATATAATTATTCAGTTCAGTTCAGTTCAGTCACGCAGTCATGCTGACTTTTTGCAGCCCCATGAATCGCAGCACGTCAGGCCTCTCTGTCCATCACCAACTCCTGGAGTTCACTCCGACTCAAGTCCATCGAGTCAGTGATGCCATCCAGCCATCTCATCCTCCGCCGTCCCTTTCTCCTCCTGCTCCCAATCCCTCCCAGCATCAGAGTCTTTTCCAATGAGTCAACTCTTCGCATGAGGAGGCCAAAGTATTGGAGTTTCAGCTTTAGCACATTCCTTCCAAAGAAATCTGAGGGCTGATCTCCTTCAGGATGGACTGCTTGGATCTCCTTGCAGTCCAAGGGACTCTCAAGAGTCTTCTCCAACACCACAGTTCAAAAGCATCAATTCTTCGGTGCTCAGCTTTCTTCACAGTCCAACTCTCACATCCATACATGACCACAGGAAAAACCATAGCCTTGACTAGATGGACCTTTGTTGGCAAAGTAGTGTCTCTGCTTTTCAACATACTATCTAGGTTGGTCATAAATTTCCTTCCAAGGAGTAAGCAAGTTTTAATTTCATGGCTGCAGTCACCATCTGCAGTGATTTTGGAGCCCCCAAAATAAAGTCTGACACTGTTTCTACTGTTTCCCCATCTATTTCCCATGAAGTGATGGGACCAGATGCCATGATCTTCATTTTCTGAATGTTGAGCTTTAAGCCACCTTGTTCACTCTCCACTTTCACTTTCATCAAGAGGATTTTTAATTCCTCTTCACTTCTTGCCATAACAGTGGTGCCATCTACATATTTGAGGTTACTGATATTTCTCCTGGCAATCTTGATTTCAGCTTGTGCTTCTTCCAGCACAGCATTTCTCATGATGTACTCTGAATATAAGTTAAATAGGCATGATGACAATATACAACCTTGTTGTACTCCTTTTCCTACTTGGAACCAGGCTCTTGTTCCATGTCCAGTTCTAACTGTTGCCTTATGACCTGCATAGAGGTTTCTCAAGAGGTATGTCAGGTGGTCTGGTATTCCCATCTCTTTCAGAATTTTCCACAGTTCATTGTGATCCACACAGTCAAAGGTTTGGCATAGTCAATAAAGCAGAAATAGATGTTTTTCTGGAACTCTCTTGCTTTTTCCGTGATCCAGTGGATGTTGGCAATTTGATCTCTGGTTCCTCTGCCTTTTCTAAAGCCAGCTTGAACATCAGGAAGTTCACAGTTCACATATTGCTCAAGCCCGGCTTGGAGAATTTTGAGCATTACTTTACTAGCATGTGAGATGAGTGCAATTGTGCGGTAGTTTGAGCATTCTTTGGCATTGCCTTTCTTTGGGATTGGAATGAAAACTGACCTTTCCAGTCCTGTGGCCACTGGTGAGTTTTCCAAATTTGCTGTCATACTGCGTACAGCACTTTCACAGCACAATCCTTCAGGATTTGAGACAGCTCAACTGAAATTCCATCACCTCCACTAGCTTTGTTCGTAGTGATGCTTTCTAAGGCCCACTTGACTTCACATTCCAGGATGTCTGGCTCTAGGTGAGTGATCACACCATCATCATTATCTTGGTCGTGACGATCTTTTTTGTACAGTTCTTCTGTGTATTCTTGCCACCTCTTCTTAACATCTTCTGCTTCTGTTAGGTCCATACCATTTCTGTCCTTTATCAAACCCATCTTGCATGAAATATTCCCTTGGTATGTCTAATTTTCTTGAAGAGATCTCTAGTCTTTCCCATTCTGTCATCCTGTTCTTTTCCTCTATTTCTTTGCACTGATCACTGAAGAAGGCTTTCTTATCTCTTCTTGCTATTCTTTGGAACTCTGCATTCAGATACTTATGTCTTTCCTTATCTCCTTTGCTTTTCACTTCTTTTCTTTTCACAGCTATTTGTAAGGCCTCCTCAGACAGAGATCTTGCTTTTTTGCATTTCTTTTCCATGGGGATGGTCTTGATCCCTGTCTCCTGTACAATGTCACGAACCTCATTTCATAGTTCATCAGGCATTCTATCTATCAGATCTAGGCTCTTTAAATCTATTTCTCACTTCCACTTTATAATCATAAGGGATTTAATTTAGGTCATACCTGAGTGGTCTAGTGGTTTTCCCTACTTTATTCAATTTAAGTCTGTTAGTATGGTATAATAGAGAACATTTTGACACTTAGGTGAATTAGTTTATTGTTAGTTCCCGCTAATACTGCATCTGGTGATGGTACATACAATATTTGCTACATGAAAGAACCCATTCACAGAAAGATTGGAAGAGTTCTAAAGAAGAGATATTTTTATTACATAGTGTTTGTATTAGACTGGATTAAGTGGCTGGATTGCTTACAATGGCTGATGCCTTGCCCGCCATGCTTGTATAACAGAACAACATCCCCGGGCAGAAAATAAATCTTACTAAATATTGCTGAAGCAAACTCATCTCTGTTGAAACCATACCCCAAACTGTAATTGTCTTATGGAACCTATTCTTGTTCATATATCTGGGTATGCATGCATACTAAGTCGTTTCATTTGGGTCTGACTCTGTGCAACCCTATGGACTGTATAGTCTGTCAAGCTCCTCTGTCCATATGATTCTCCAGGCAATAAGGGAGTGGGTGGCCATGCCCTCCTCTAGGACGTGACAGCGTCTCAGTTCAGTTCAGTTCAGTTCAGTCGCTCAGTCATGTCCAACTCTTTGTGACCCCATGAATCACAGTATGCCAGGCCTTCCTATCCCATCACCAACTCCCGGAGTTCACCCAGACTCACATCCATTGAGTCCATGATGCCATCCAGCCATCTCATCCTCTGTCGTCCCCTTCTCCTCCTGCCCCCAATCCCTCCCAGCATCAGAGTCTTTTCCAGTGAGTCAACTTTTCGCATGAGGTGCCCAAAGTACTGGAGTTTCAGCTTCAGCATCATTCCCTCCAAAGAAATCCCAGGGCTGATCTCCTTCAGAATGGACTGGTTAGATCTCCTTGCAGTCCAAGGGACTCTCAAGAGTCTTCTCCAACACCACAGTTCAAAAGCATCGATTATTTGGCACCCAGCTTTCTTCACAGTCCAACTCTCACATCCATACATGACCAGAGGAAAAACCATAGCTTTGACTAGATCGACCTTTGTTGGCAAAGTAATGTCTCTGCTTTTGAATATGCTATCTAGGTTGGTCATAACTTTCCTTCCAAGGAGTAAGTGTCTTTTAATTTCATGGCTGCAGTCTCCATCTGCAGTGATTTTGGAGCCCAAATAAATAAAGACTGACACTGTTTCCCCATCTATTTCCTGTGAAGTGGTGGGACCAGATGCCATGATCTTCATTTTCTGAATGTTGAGCTTTAAGCCAACTTTTTCACTCTCCACTTTCACTTTCATCAAGAGGCTTTTTAGTTCCTCTCCACTTTCTGCCATAAGAGTGGTATTATTTGCATATCTGAGGTTATTGATATTTCTTCTGGCAATCTTGATCCAGCTTGTGCTTCTTTCAGCCCAGCATTTCTCATGATGTACTCTGCATATAAGTTAAATAAGCAGGGTCCTCACACTCCTATAACACAAGACTCTTAAACAAATACTTAATACCATCCCCCTAAATTGTGGGCGCTAATCAATCTAACAGTACATAAAGGAGGCTTCCACTTCAATAGCTATTTTTTAATGTAGAGAATATTTATTTGATGTGTAATTAAATCACATTCAAGGCTAAATTATATGCGAACTAGTCAACTTTACAAATATTTCACTTAGAAAATTAAGAATGACATTTAGTGTAGTTCTGATGTTAATGTCCAAATTTTTATCTCCAAGTAGCTGGACAAAATTTTGTCAAGTGTAATTCCATGAGCTGCTTCTTTTAGAATGTTTCCCTTTCTCTATACCCTCAATTTTCGATAATTTTCTGCTTTTCCTTTACAAATAAAATCAAAAGATACAAATAAAATAACAAAAAAAATCTGCTAAACAAAATCTTCAAAATATTTCATAATATTTATAAATTTATTTCATAAATATTTATAAATTTATAAATTCAATTTTATAAAATTGAAAAATACCAATAAATAAAAAGTCTAAAGGAAAAAGTCTCCACTGTGCCGTGAGATTCATTATCAACAGGTGTTGAATATCTTGTAAATTTTTAAAAACTCTCTTTGTATGTCATTTCTGTAACCTTCATTGTTCCACAAATTTCATTCATTGCATTTGTAAACATAGTTTTTTTCTTTTAGCTTTTCTCTAACTCTGGTTACTGCAGTTTTAAGAGCTAATAAGCAAATCTAGTCAATCAATCTTAGGACATGAGGTAGTCATCTGTCCTTCAGGTACACTATAAAAAAGGCCCATTGCAATTGCTTTTGCCTCTACACTCTCAGTCTATGTGCTAATTTCTCTATACCAGTCCCCTTCTCTGTTTAAATGGCACTGTCAAATGAGTTCGTCAACAACTTCACCTTTTGGCAATGTAATAAACTGAGGCTGAGTATAGCCTGAAAAAACTCCTGGCTACATGGAAGTCATTGATTTTGTGTTACTTCATCTATCACATTACACATTATCAAACATCCCTGCTGGCTGTAGCAGCCTATGACTCTGTCATTCAATAATTTTATATCTACTGTGTGAAAAATTTATGAACTTTTGCAGTATATTTGCATATCTATGTTTTTGCTGTTGCTATCTCCAAAATTATAATATTTAATCAATACAGAATATGGCCTGAATCCTCTGTATAGGCCTATGATTTGAGAGGAAGGAAAAAAAGCATATTTTTCTTTCTTTCATATTTATAATACTGTGCTATCTAATGACTTAGGTCATGTTTAAATAATTTAATTGGGATTGTGAAGAATATTGGGGCAAGCAAGACTTTGGTGGTACTTAGATAAACTGAAAAATTACCAATGTTAAAAATTTGAGGTGTGGAAGAGGATTATATTTTTCTTACTTTTAGTGTGACCTAAGCTGCAGTTTGAATGATGCCATCTTTTTCTGATGACATAAATTCTACATCTTTTTTTATTATTAATTTTGAAGCATAACAAATGTCTTCAATTTGGAAAAACAGGGCAGTTCTTGAAGTTAGTCAGTCATTAGAGAGTGCACAAAAAGTACATTAAGTGAATTAAGAGATTCATGTATACTTTGTGGAACTCTATTGACTAATTTATGTGCTAACTCCTGTATGCTTGAAGCAAATAAAGTAATCTACATACTTTAAGTTGTAATGGAGAACTTAAATCTGTTAGGTAATTAGAATAGTGAAACAGGGTCCCAGATGGCAGTCAGAGAAAGTGGTGAATAGAAGAACCATGTGGAGCGCAAATAAATAAAAGGAAAAAGCCTGTGAAAGGGACAAAGAAAGGAAAAAGCCCACACAAGAAAAGGCACAAAGTGGAGTAAAAATTTCTGGCAAAAAGACACACCCAGGAACACCCCTTTCCCGGACTGGCCTTGAACATACACCCCATTTATCCAATTATTTCAATTTTGATTTTAACCATTGACATTAATTCACCAATACTTCTATAATAAAAGTTATTGTATAATTGGTATAACTGTTGCCTAAAATTAATATTTTGCTCTGAATTGCTAATAATTGTTCTATCTTTTCTCTAGTTTGCATAATTTCAAGGAACAATATATTTTGTAGGTTTGCTGCTACTGCTGCTAAGTCGCGTCAGTCGTGTCCGACTCTGTGCGACCCCATAGGTGGCAGCCCACCAGGCTCCCCCGTCCCTGGGATTCTCCAGGCAAGGACACTGGAGTGGGTTGCCATTTCCTTCTTCTAAATCTTGTAGGTTTAGATTGTTTTAAAACATTAACATTATATCACAGCAATAAGAAGAGTAGGATTTTGAGTTAGAAAATCCTGAATTTAAATTACAATCTCTCAGTTTCTAGTTTTTTAATCTTAGGATCATTACATAACCTCTATATCTTATTTATTCAATACTGTGAGATTAAAATAGAAACTTGTATGTAAAGCCCTTGGTTCACTTACAGGAAAATGCTCAGATCATGGTGGGGTTGATTAGAACAATGTTGAAGATGAGGATGTAAACACCTCATAGTCCAGATATTCAGAATCAAACTCACATTCTTGTCTCCCAAACCCATTCCTCATGGTAACTTCGGTATATCATTTACTCATTTAATATACATGGGACATTTATTTAATGTTTATTTATATTTTATCAATTGTAGAACTAAGTTTTGGTTACAGAATGCAATTATGGACTGTAAACAAAAGTACAATAAGGGAACTAGATATTATTAAAGCAAACATAGACATAAATAAATAGTTGTAAATTAGAGTAAATCCTAAGAAAAAACAAAATAAGTTATCTTAACATAAGAAATTTACATTGGATGAGGAGGGAAGAAATCTTTGAAAAAAGCAACATGCAAGAAAACACATGAAGGTATGAGAAAGGGGTTCTGAGGAGAGAAGGTGGTGTTTGGAGTTCTTCCAGAGAGGCTAGTATGTTAGAGACGCTGGAAAGGGAAAGGTATGGTTCAAGCAAGCCCATGCTAATACCCTGGACCTCACAAGTGTGATTGAAATGAGGTAAGAGAAGCAGAGGCCAGAGAGTGCAGAGGTTCATTTTGTTTCAAGCCAGGCATTATCATTTTACTACTGAAGTTGAAAAAACTAAACAACAACCAAAAATCCTAACTGCCATGTGAAGAACTGATTATCCATTCTAAGGACCAAAAAGATTATTCAATTCCAAAGGCTGCCTTTCCACTGCACTAGAATTGCACCCTTAAGCTCAGTTCTTCAGTTCTAATCTGCTAGATTATGTTCTTAAAGAGTGCTTGCCTTTAACATCACCACTCCTTCCTTCTCCTAATCAAAGCTATCCTATACATGGTTACTAAATGATTCTTTTAAAGCAACTCAGATCTTTATTATCTAGTTCAGAATAAGCCCTTGGAAGCTCTTTGGACTCCTCATTATGATAACTATAATCTGTTCACTATCTCTCAAGCAGTCTTCCCACCACTCCCTTTATCAAATGCTTCACTCACTTTGGGCAATTTGTTAATCCATGCATCTACACAACACTAGTGGGAAACCCTACTTTTATTTTTTGTTTTGCTTGTTCCCAGCTGCTTAAGCTCAAATGTGATCTGCTCTTTAAACTATAACTTAATTTGTTTGTCCTGAAGCAATGAGGTAATTTCTCTTTTTTATTTTCCCATAGTACTTACCTTTCTCATAACAAATCTAAAGGTGTTACATTAAGTTTATTGAATTTTTGTTCAATTTAGTATGGCACATTCATCTTTGGATCTTCAATGTCTAATGCTATGCCTTGAACCTATTTGTTTATTAACATCTGTTTAGTATGAAAATTTATTTTATTACAGCAGTAAATAGATTAATTCTGTGCATTTTCAGTTATACAATAGATTTTGTGAGATTACATATTAAAAAAGTATTTCTACTTCCATTTTTGGGATGTACGTTGCTAGCAAGCCAAAAATAAATGTGTCTCAAGATAAAATATTGCCAATTCTAAGTGTATAATGATATATATGAAGTGCTAAAATGGTTTAAATGTATAAAATCTAATACTTTAGTAAGTAGCATTATAATATTAATATTTATCTAAGCAATATGCTCTAAAATATGTGCTGATTTTTTCTACATTGTTTTAAAAATAGGTGCAAAATATCAGTTAGCTTTTTTTCAGCTATTTTATTCTTTACTTTCTCTGAGTGTCAGAATGTCTATCAGCTTGCTCGTTATAATTCACTACATGACTAACTTGCCTTATCTAATACATAGTCTGCATATGGTGATGATATTTGTAGGAAATGCATTGAAAAAATTCTTAATCGTCCTCCCACCCTTATGCCACAGAGCCCTTTAAATAACATGATAGCCAGAGCTTAAGAACAATACACCAGATGTTCACCCTCAGAAATCAACAAAGAAAAAAATATTTTAAAATGTGCTCAGTAATAAAATCTCCATTTATGTTCAAATGATCATTAGGAAAATTAATAGCAACCCTATTGTAGGAAACTGGTGCAAACAGAGACACAACAGACAATTTCTCATCTATCATTCTCTTATTTTTCTTTTCTTATAAAATCTCCCCCCTTCTGCTTTTAAGTCTTAGTTGTGCGTATGACTTCCCAACTAAATATCGTATTTCCCAGTCTCTCTTGCAGCTACATCTGGCCATATGATTAAATTCCTGTTAGTGAAATGCGGGGGCTTCCCTTGTGGCTCAGCTGGTGAAATGTGACTTTGCAGTTGTTATTTAGTCACTAGGTCATAAAATGTGATTTGAAGTTATGTAAGTAACATTCAGGTCATTTGCCCCAGACCCTTACTCTCTTTCTTCTTTCCTGGGGCCTGGAATAAGTATGTGGACGTGAGTCTGAGTGAACTCCGGGTGTTGGTGATGGACAGGGAGGCCTAGCGTGCAGCGATTCATGGGGTCGCAAAGAGTCGGACACGACTGAGCGACTGAACTGAACTGAATGACAAGTCTTAACTGTGTAGACAAGGGCAGTGCTGTGAAGCAAGATGAGGCCACAAGATTGAAAGCCTGAAGCCCTTAATAGCTTTTGAAGCTATAGCTTCTTCTGTCCTGAATGGTTATGTGAGAAGCAGAAAAAATTCTGACCTATTTAAAAATGTATGTTTTAAGATTCTTTATTAAAACAGTGTAAGCTGCATTCTAAACAAAACATTTGGTTTCAAGGGGAATATGGAGATAGTGGGTTACCTCAAATAATTTTTGAAGTTGTCTGGGAAATCTGAAGAAACAAACAAGGCAGAGTGTTTCACGGTGATAGTTTTACTACATTTCACATTTTACATAATTGTCTAAGACCCTTTATATATCTAAGGAACCATATCTGAAAAGTATATACTTATCATATTGCTTTCATTTATATCTTTTGCAAAGTTCATTCTTCTTTGAGGTGAAGGGAATGTAAGTTTTTATATAAGCTTGGCATCCATTCCATTCAGTCGCTCAGTCGTGTCCGACTCTTTGCGAACCCATGAATAGCAGCACACCAGGCCTCCCTGTCCATCACCAACTCCCGGAGTTCACTCAGACTCACGTCCATTGAGTCCGTGATGCCATCCAGCCATCTCATCCTCAGTCATCCCCTTCTCCTCCTGCCCCCAATCCCTCCCAGCATCAGGGTCTTTTACAATGAGTCAGCTCTTCACATGAGGTGGCCAAAGTACTGGAGCTTCAGCTTTAGCATCATTCCTTCCAAAGAAATCCCAGGGTTGATCTCCTTCAGAATGCACTAGTTGGATCTCCTTGCAGTCCAAGGGACTCTCAAGAGTCTTCTCCAACACCAAAAGCATCAATTCTTCGGCGCTCTGCCTTCTTCACAGTCGAACTCTCACATCCATACATGACCACAGGAAAAACCATAGCCTCGATTAGACGGACCTTAGTCGGCAAAGTAATGTCTCTGCTTTTGAATATACTATCTAGGTTAGTCATAACTTTTCTTCCAAGGAGTAAGTGTCTTTTAATTTCATGGCTGCAGTCACCATCTGCAGTGATTTTGGAGCCCCCCAAAATAAAGTCTGACACTGTTTCTACTGTTTCCCCATCTATTTCCCATGAAGTGATGGAGCCAGATGCCATGATGTTTGTTTTCTGAATGTTGAGCTTTAAGCCAACTTTTTCACTCTCTTCTTTCACTTTCAACAAGAAGCTTTTTAGCTCCTCTTCACTTTCTGCCATAAGGGTGGTGTCATCTGCATATCTGAGGTTATTGCTATTTCTCCCAGCAATCTTGATTCCAGCTTGTGTTTCTTCCAATCCAGCATTTCTCATTATGTACTCTGCATATAAATTAAATAAGAAGGGTGACAATATACAGCCTTGACGTACTCCTTTTCCTATTTGGAACCAGTCTGTTGTTCCATGTCCAGTTCGAACTGTTGCTTCCTGACCAGCATACAGATTTCTCAAGAGGCAGGTCAGGTGGTCTGGTATTCCCATCTCTTTCAGAATTTTCCACAGTTTATTGTGATCCACACAGTCAAAGGCTTTGGCATAGTCAATAAAGCAGAAATAGATGCTTTTCTGGAACTCTCTTGCTTTTTCCATGATCCAGCGGATGTTGGCAATTTGATCTCTGGTTCCTCTGCCTTTTCTAAAACCAGCTTGAACATCAAGGAGTTCAAGGTTCACGTATTGCTGAAGTCTGGCTTAGAGAATTTTGAGCATTACTTTACTAGCATGTGAGATGAGTGCAATTGGGTGGTAGTCTGAGCATTCTTTGACATTGCCTTTCTTTGGAATTGGAATGAAAACTGACCTTTTCCAGTCCTGTGGCCACCGCTGAGTTTTCCAGATTTGCTGGCATATTGAGTGCAGCACTTTCACAGCATCATCTTTCAGGATTTGAAACAGCTCAACGGGAATTCCATCACCTCCACTAGCTTTGTTCGTAGTGATGCTTTCTAAGGCCCACTTGACTTCACATTCCAAGATGTCTGGCTCTAGATTAGTCAACACATCATCATGATTGTCTGGGTCGTGAAGATCTTTTTTGTACAGTTCTTCCGTGTATTCTTGCCACCTCTTCTTAATATCTTCTGCTTCTGTTAGGTCCAGACCATTTCTGTCCTTTATCGAGCCCATCTTTGTATGAAATGTTCCCTTGGTATCTCTAATTTTCTTGAAGAGATCTCTAGTCTTCCCCCTTCTGTCCTTTTCCTCTATTTCTTTGCATTGATCACTGAAGAAGGCTTTCTTATCTCTTCTTGCTATTCTTTGTAACTCTGCTTTCAGATGCTTATATCTCTCCTTTTCTCTTTTGCTTTTTGCCTCTCTTCTTTTCACAGCTATTTGTAAGGCCTCCCCAGACAACCATTTTGCTTTTTTGCATTTCTTTTCCATGTGAATGGTCTTGATCCCTGTCTCCTGTACAATGTCAGGAACCTCATTCCATAGTTCATCAAGCACTCTATCTATCAGATCTAGCCCCTTAAATCTATTCCTCACTTCCACTGTATAATCATAAGGGATTTGATTTAGGTCATACCTGAATGGTCTAGTGGTGTTGCCCACTTTCTTCAATTTAAGTCTGAATTTGGCAATAAGGAGTTGTAACTTTTTCCTAAAAGTAAAAATAATTTCTATTATAGTACTAACATATTTCTAGTATCTAAAAGCTATTTCTATTAATAGATAGATATATAGATAAGAAGTGGAGAAGGAAATTGCTACCCACTCCCGTATTCTTGCCTGGAGAATCCCATGGACAGAGGAGCCTGGCGGGCTGGCTGAAGCCCGTGGGTTCACAAAGAGTCGGACAAGATGGAATGACAAGTCATCATTCTAGATAAGAAGTAAATTGATGATTAAGTGGAATAATAAAAATGCTCAATTAATACAAGAGAGGGCAGAAAAAGCAGAGAAATGAAACCCCAGCGACTAAAACTATACTTAATGGTGAGAAAATAGATACTTTTCCTGAAAGATGAAGGAGAAAGCAAAAACATCCTTTTCACCTCTACTATTTTAATACTGGATATCTTAGCTAATGAAATAAGATAAGAAAAGGAAATAAAAGTAACAGACTGAGAAAGAAGAAACTAAACGAATTTCATTGGCATATAGAAGATGGTCTCACTAGAAAATTCCAATAAATAGTCAAAAAGGAAATTCTAGAGCTAATAAGAGATTATAGCAAGATTACAGGATACAGGTTAATATATTTTGAAATAAAAAACAAAGTACCATTCATGTCAGAACCAAACTAAAGGAAATACTCAGGTATAAATCTAACAAAATATGTAAAATGATAACCATAAAACTCCAATAAAATTAGTTAAAGTTTATCTAAATGAATTGAGATATCCCATATTAATGGATACTATTGTGTATCAGTTTTTTCCTAACTGACCTATAGATTTGATAGAATCCCAATGAATATCTCAGTAGATGTCAACAAAATGATATAACATTTATTTTTTAATTGAAGTATAGTTGATTTACAATGTTGTATAATTTTAGGTTACAGTAATGTGATTTCAGCTTTATATATGTTCAATTATACATAACTTTAAGTATATACATATATTTGTAATGTTCTTTTTCAGATCATTTTCTGTTACAAGTTATTACAAGATATTGAATACAGTTCCCTGTGCTATAGAGTAAATTCTTGTTGTTTATCTATGGTCATTTGATTATAAAGCTTTTACAGAAAATAAAAAGAGCCAGAATTGGCAACAAAATGCTAAAGAATAAAATATCAACAGACTGACACTACTGCAATTCACGACTTACTATAAAACTACAAAATCAGGATGATATGGAATTAATCAAAAAATAGACAAATAAGCAAAGTTGTCTGATATTAATAAAAGAATAAACAAAAAATAATGGAATAGAAATACTGACACAGTATTTAATATATTCAAATTACATTTGACAAAGAGCAAAAGTAATTCAATGAACAGAATATAACTTTTCAGTAAATGATACTGGAACAACTAAAAACCTAATTCATTAAAAAAAAAAATCTAGACACAGACTTTATATCTTTTGCAAAAAAGTTATCTCCCTAGGGACCTCAGATATAAATGTATAGAAAAGGATAAAAGTTTTGAAAGGTAAGTTAGAAATATATCTAGGTGACTTTGGATGTCACAATGATTCATTTGATAAAAGATCCAAAGCACTGTCCATGAAAGAAATAATTGATGTGCTAGACTTCTCTAAAATTAAAATTTTCTACTCTATTTAAAAACTGTTAAGAGAAAAAAAGTTAAGTAACAGATAAAGGAAAATCTTTTGAAAAACACATATTTGTTAAAGGACTGGTATCCAAAAGACATGAAGAACTCTTAAAACTCAATATATGAACATAAACAAACTAGTTAAAACATGGGCACAAGATCCGAACACCTCACCAAAGAAGACATACAGATGGTGAATATGCATATAAAACAGTGTTCAATATCACATTATGCTATTGTAAATTAAAACAAGAAGACATCACTACATACTGATTTCAATGACTAAAATCCAAAATACTGAAAAAATCAAATGCTGGCAAGGATATAGAACAAAAAGAACTTTCATTTATTGTTGGTGGCAATGCAAAATAGAACAATTTTGGAAGACAGTTTGATAGTTTCTTCTAAAAGTAACCATAGACAGACTATATGTTTCAACAGAGATACTAGACATTAACTCACTTGAGTTTAATATATATATATATATATATTTTTTTTTTTGATTCATCACTAAGTCTTGCACCACTCTTCGCAACACCGTGGACTACAGCATGCCAGGATCCTGTCCTCCACGATCTCTCAGAGTTTGTTCAAATTCATATCCATTGAGTCGGTGATGCTAATCAAACATCTCATCCTCTGCCTCATCCTTCTCATTTTGCCTTCAATCTTTCCAAGCATCAGGGTCTTTTTCAATGAGTTGGTTCTTTGCATCGAGTGGCCAAAATATTGGAGCTTCAGTTACAGCAACAGTACTTCCAATGAATACTCAGGGTTGATTTCCTTTAGGATGGACTGTTTTGATCTCCTTGCTGTCCAAGGGACTCTCAAAAGTCTTATCCAGCACCAGCACCACAATTGGGAAGCATCAGTTCTTCCACACTCAACTTTCTTTATGGTCAAATTCTCACATCCAAACATGACAACTGGAAAAACCATAGCATTGACTATATGGACATTTGTTGGCAGAGTGAGGTCTTTGTTATTTATTTATTTATTTTTAATATGCCGTCTAGGTTTGTCATACTTTTCCTTGCAAGGTCTTCCATGGTGGCTCAGACGGTAAAGCGTCTGTCTCCAATGCGGGAGACCTGGGTTCGATCCCTGGGTCGGGAAGAGCCCCTGGAGAAGGAAATGGCAATCCACTCCAGTACTATTGCCTGGAAAATCCCATGGACAGAGCAGCCTGGTAGGCTACAGTCCATGGAGTCGCAAAGAGTCAGACACGACTGAGCGACTTTTTTTCCTTTCCTTGCAAGGAGCAGACATCTTTAATTTCATGGCTGCGGTCTTCATCTGCAGTGATTTTGAAGCCCAAGTGAAGAAAATCTGTCCTTGTTTCCCCTTTTTCCCCTCCTGTTTGCAATGAAGTGATACCACTGGATGAATCATCTTAGTTTTCTGAATACTGAGTTTCAAGTCAGCATTTCCACTCTCCTCTTTCACACTCGTCAAGAGGCTCTTTAGTTCCTCTTCACTTTCTACCACTAGAGTGGTATCACCTGCATATCTGAGGTTGTTGATATTTCTCCCAGAAATCTTGATTAAAGCTTGTGATTTATCCAGCCCAGCATTTTGGATGATGTACCCTTTATGGAAGTTGAATAAGCAGGATGACAATGTGCTGCCTTGTTGGACCTCTTTCTCATTTTGAACCAGCCAGTTGTCCCATGTCCACATGTAATTGCTGTTTCTTGACTTGCATACAGGTTTTTTTAGGAGACAGATAAGGTGGTCTGGTATCCCCATCTCTTTATGAATTATCTACAGTTTGCTGTGATCCACATGGTCAAAAACTTTAATCAATGAAACAGATGTTTTTCTGGAATTCCCTTGCTTTCTCCCTGATCCAACAAATTTGATGTCTGATTCCTCTGCCTCTTCGAAACCCAGCTTGTACACCTGGAAGTCCTTGGTTCATATAGTGCTGAAGCCTAGCTTATAGAATTTTGAACATAATCTTGCTATCGTGTGAGATGAGCACAATTGTATGGTAATTTGAACATTCTTTGCCATTACAAAGCATTCTTTGAGATTGCAAAGAAAACTGACATTTCCAGTCCTGTGACCCCTTTGAAGTTTTCCAAGTTTGCTGACTACTGACTGCAGCACTTTAGCAGCACCATTCAGCTGGAATTCCATCACCTCCACTAAAAATTGCTTGTAGTAATGCTTCCTAAGGCCTGTTTGACTTCACACTTCAGGGTCTGGCTCTAGGTGAGTGACCACATTACTGTGGTTATCTAGGGGTATTAAGACCTTTTTTTTTGTATAGTTCTTCTGTGCATTCTTGATGCCTCTTTCTACTCTCTTCTCCTTCTGTTAGGTTCTTACCATTCCTGTCCCTTATCATGCTCATCCTTGCATGAAATGCTTCCTTGATATGTCCAATTTTCTTGAAATGATCTGTAGTCTTTCCCATTCTATTGATTTTTTTCTATTTCTCTGTATTGTTCATTTAAGTAGGCTTTCTTTTCTCTCCTTGCTATTCTCTGGAACTCTACATTCAATTGGTTTCATCTTTCCCTTACTCCTTTGCCTTTCACTTCTCTTCTTTTCTCATCTATGTGTAAAACCTCCTCAGTCAACCACTTTGCCTTTTCACATTTTTCTTTGGGATGGTTTTGGTCACTCCCTCTTGTAGAATGTTATGAACTTCTGTCCATAATTTTCTGGCACTCTGTCTACCAGATCCAATCCCTTGAATCTGTTTGTCACCTCCACTGTATAATCATAAGGGATTTGATTTAGGTCATATCTGAAAGACTTAGTGTTTTCCCCTATTTTCTTCAATTTAAGCCTGACTTTTGCAATAAAGAAATCATAATCTGAACCACACAATCAGCTTCAGGTCATGTTTTAAAAATTTCTCCATAAAAAACCTGAACACAAATGTTTATAGAAGCTTTAATCATAATTTCCAATAAGTGGAAGCAACCAAGATGTTTTCAAAAAGTGAGTGAAGAAACAAGCTATGGTACATCGTCAATAGAGTGTTTTTCAGCAGTATAAAAAATACAGCTAACAAGCTATGTAAAGACATGGAAGAACCTAAGTGCTTATTGCTAATTTAAAGTAGCCAGTCTGAAAGTGGTTTGTATTGTATGATTACAATATTCCATTCTGGAAAGGCAAAACTGCAGAATTAGTAAAAAAGTCAGTGGTTTCCAAGGATTTAAGGGGAGTGAGAGGGGTTGAACAAGTGACACAGAGGATTTTAGGGTGGTGAAACTATTCCGTATGATATCTTAATGGTGGAAACAATGATTCATTTGAAAAGCCCATATAACTGTACAACACAAAGAGTAAACCCTAAGGTAAACTATGTGCTTAAGTTAATAGTAATATATCAGTGTTGGTTTACTGTTTTTAACAAATGTTGCACACTAATGCAAGACAGTAATAATTCAGAGAATTTTGTGTAGTTGGTGCAGAGAGAGTATCTGGGACACTACTAATATTTTTCTGTAAAAATATTAATATTCTAAAAAGTAAAGTCAATTAAAATATAAGCTCCCTGATTTGTGAAGTATTAAACATGTTTTTCCCTTCAAGTATTTGATAATTTTAGTGTTTATATGTAGCTTTAAACAATGATAAAATATTAATGTCTTTACTTCAGAAATTGAATAACTTTTACTTCTCATCCACATATTGTGTGCTAAAATACTTCTGTGTTTAATTTTCCTCTCTGTCATATTAATAAAATAAAATATTAGGCAGAGAAACAGTCATTTCTGAGGCTTTAAAAATATATATAAGGAGGCACACTTAAGTGAGCTAAAACAAGGGATTTGCTTCAAAATGAAATAACTACAGGATGAGAGCTTGAGGCAAAATACATAAGTCAAATGAAAATTGAAATGTTGGATATTACCTTGTCTTTAACCCAAGGGAATCTGCAGGAAAATATTGGTGAATTTTGAGAATATTAGGTGCTTATAATTTTTATAATAAGACATTCAAATGTAAAAGCTCTCTCTGAGATGTTCTTATTCCTTTCCATGGATAATGACTCTCTCTGCACAATTATTGCCATCATCCCTTGCCTCCCCTTAGACCATGTACTGTTATCTCTCTTTCTTTACTATTTTCAGTGTCACACTTCATATTCCCTTTATTATTTCTTGCCTAAAATAGTCTAGGGTCTGTTGCATTCTGTTATATATCAGGGGTTGATGGATGAAATTTTATCTCTCTCTTTTTTTTTTAATTATTGCTTCCAATGCAGATAGTTTGGTGAAGTGAAATGGGAGAAGAGAGTCCAAAATAGTCAGGTTGAATCACACATACAAATGGAATGCCAAGAACCTCTGCCTGCAAGAGACATAAAAACTCATTTCTAGTGAGTGCAGACTTGAGAAATAAAAAATTAGGCCACATTGGTTGTCAGTAAAATTGACTCCTGGGATTTGAGCTGAAAACCCTGCTTAGGGACAGGGTTTGTGTAGTTGCCTTTTTAACCTTTCCTTAGCGCTGAACTTTACACTTAGATGAAGATTTAGATTTCTAACTTCTACATGGACATTTCTATATAGATAAAACCCTATCATCTAAAAACAGAATCTGTCCTACTCTCCATGAACCTTCACTTCTTCCCTTTCTTATCTCTAAAGTCAAATATCATTCCTTCATCATCTTTGCTAGAAAGCCAAGATTTATTTATGATTTTTCATTTTCCTGCTGTTATGTATAAATTATATATTAGAGCAATAGCTATTTTATTCTCTACTCAAAATGTTCTTTATAAAATTATTGGCAAGGGGATTCAGGGACAATGACTCTTACTCATTAAAAATTATCATGTATTCTTTAATATTTAGTTGCAAGTTTTATTTGGGCAGGAACTATGCAGATTTTGCTTGCTATTGAATGCTTAGAACCAAATACAATGCCTGGCATATAGTTGGCATGTAACTCTTTCTGGAATGAATTATAAGCTAATTAATTGTCAATCAAGACCAAGAAAAATTCTCTATCCTCAACCAAAATCCATATAACTAATCTAGATGGCAGATATAGTAATCCCATTTTAAAAATTCATAACATTACATAGTTATTATTATTACCAATGTCTGAAAATGATGTAGAAATTTCCTACTGAGGAAAAAAAAAATTTTTTCTGAGGATAGGGATGTTATAAATGGTCTTTAGCACAAAGTTTAAATAACATTAAGATACTGAAATATAAATCTGAGGTCTACTTTGGGAAGGGAAATAGGCAGGAATACTTATCTGTCCTGCATAGAATAACGATGAAGTACTGGGCTAGAGTCTGGCCCACAGGGAGAGGTCAGGGAGAGGCAGTGAATGGAGATTAAGAACATGTCTTTTGGAAGAAAGCCAGACTTTAAGGAGGTATGTCTTATGAGAAAGTTTCCATGATATGGAATAACCAGTTTGAAGAATTAAGTTATTAGGTTACATTCTACCCACAGATTAATCTTGTTTTAGCTGTATTTTAGGTAACTGAAGGAGCTACCAAGAACCTCAAACCTACATCTCCATTATGTTATAAATTTTCTACATCCCATATAATTTAAATGATTAAAAATTAAATAAATTACATATATGTATATTCAAATATGCATAAATTAAATGAAAAGCATGCCACATTGATTTAGTTACATAGATTAAAAAAAGTTATCTGAAGAAAACAGAATTACCTATGTATTAAAAATTAAATTTTATTAAAATCTTATTAAAATTAAAGCTTATTAACATTTCTTAAAATTTAGGCAAAACTAATTATACTTAAAGATACGCTGAATAAACTGTTCATATTAAATATAGATAATATATATAATAGATATATGAATGACACAATAAACTAAATTAAACAATTTAATTTCAGTTTTCAGACATACTCTGACTAATATACCTCAAATTACAAAATAACTTACTGTTAGTTTATTATGAACTATACTTACTATAATCATGTAAATTTTTGATTAAGTATTGTGAATTTGATGAGTATATTTATTAAAAATTCAGGTGATACCTGGTTAATAATATAATTTTACTGAAACCCAAATAATTTCAGCTTACATTTTAAATACTGCTATTTAAATTTTAAGTATTCTCTTAGAAAACAATCCCACCTATGAAAGTTTCAAAAAGCTATGAAAATTTTAGTATAGAAAATTGTTACTTTTATGAACTAAAGGAAATTAAAGTATTTTAAAAAGTGTTTTTAAAGTGTGTCCAAAATGTCTTAAAATCAGTTATAGCATTATCCATCTCTCATTACCTGGACACAATGCTAGCTTCATAAATGTGTACTGCTAAATACACAGAATAAATGTAAAGAATATTAAGTAAAGAAATAGGAAAACGTAGAATAAAAACATAGAGGAACTCTAAAACTGAAGCAACTAATTAAAAGTTGTGGGAGACAGAACAAAATGAAACAAAGACAAGAAAGTGAGGGTTATATATAGCTTTACAATTGGCCACTTACCGCCTCTGCAGCATGTGTAATGATTAATTCTGATTGAAGAACAAAGACTACTGGTTTGATGTGCTTAACTAGCTGAATTGCTGAGAGAAAAAAGAACTGACAACTAAAAAGAGACTAATGATTTTAATTTTGAATAATTTGAAGTATTGCTAAATTTTAAACAGATAAAAATATTAAAAGTACACATTTCTCCTCTGTTTTCATACTGACTCAAGAAAACACAGTGTTTTATTGTCATTAGTTCTCTGTAGCTATGATATTTACTGATTTCTCAAAATAATCTTATTATAGTTAGCCTAATCCATTAATTGGTCTTGAACATAGACATGTATGCTGGCCACTGTAAAAGACTAACACATTTTCACAAGTATAGACAGAGATCTTTTTTCCTTACATTTTGAAGAATCTGAAATTATAATACAACTTGTAATAAATAGTCAATGAAACTTTGTAGCTACTAGGGAGTCAGGTATATTGTAATTTCATTGCAATGTCATTATCTGTACATGTGCAAACTTGGCAGTTTTAAATGGTCCAATCACCTAATCACCAACTTTGTTGAATTATTTTTCTTGGAAGCATCAATTAATTGAATTATTTTTATTGGAAGCAGTTTTATTTAAGATAGTCTTCCTTTTTTAACTTAAAATATATTCAAATATATTATGGTGAAAGTCAATACAGGACACAAAATTTCTTGACACATACTAGACAATATAAATAAAGACAATTAGATAAACTCTAATTCAAAAGAACTAGAAGAGACAGACAAAACATTATTTAGGCTTATTTTGTTTGCAAGTGATAGAAATCATTATTAAAATAGAATCACTAGCTACTCTTGCCTGGAAAATCCATGGACAGAGGAGCCTGGGAGGCTGCAGTCCATGGGGTCGAGAAGAGTCGGACACGACTGAGCGACTTCACTTTCACTTTTCACTTTCTTGCATTGGAGAAGGAAGTGGCAACCCACTCCAGTGTTCTTGCCTGGAGAATCCTAGGGACAGGGGAGCCGGGTGGGCTGCCATGTCTGGGGTCACACAGAGTCGGATACGACTGAAGTGACTTAGCAGCTAGCTATCTCGCAGAGTTAAGCTTGGGAAAATAAGGGATACAGCTTGATCCAATATGTGAACACTTGAGAACATCCATTTCTTTGTCTCATTTCTGCTTTCCTGTGCAACTGATTCTGTTCTGTTTTCATGACTACTTCCTTCATCTCTCAGACTTCTTTGAGAAAAATATGCACTTTTTTTTTTTTTTTTTTTTAACCAAGAGAAAGAAGAAGTTTCAAAACATGATTTGCAGCTTAAAATCCTTAGGGATCTCGCTTTTTTTTTTTTTTTAATTAATTTTTATTTTTTTAGTTTGTTTTGCTTTGCAATACTGTATTCGTTTTGCTACACATCAACATGGATCAGCCACGAGTGTACATGAATTCCCATTCCCGACCCCCACCTCCCCCCCTCCCGCCCCACACCCTCTCTCTGGA
>SJXQ01002964.1:0-28170 GCA_006408695.1 Aepyceros melampus | reverse complement strand
AGGAATCTCCACACTGTTCTCCATAGTGGCTGTACTAATTTGCATTCCCACCAACAGTGTAAGAGGGTTCCCTTTTCTCCACACCCTCTCCAGCATTTATTGCTTGTTGACTTTTGGATCGCAGCCATTCTGACTGGTGTGAAATGGTACCTCATTGTGGTTTTGATTTGCATTTCTCTGATAATGAGTGATGTTGAGCATCTTTTCATGTGTTTGTTAGCCATTCGTATGTCTTCTTTGGAGAAATGTCTATTTAGTTCTTTGGCCCATTTTTTGATTGGGTCATTTATTTTTCTGGAGTTGAGCTGCATAAGCTGCTGGTATATTTTTGAGATTAGTTGTTTGTCAGTTGCTTCATTTGCTATTATTTTCTCCCATTCAGAAGGCTGTCTTTTCTTACCCATCTTAAGTGAAGTGTCCAACCTTAGCTCAATCAACCATGACAAAGGCAAGAGGGTTGTGATTAATTTTGTTAAAATAAAGTACCACCCTAAGATTAATCAACTACAGTGGCAGTAGACTGACATTCTAAATATGATAATTAGGTAAAATTCACTGTTGGAGGGGGCAGTTATGACAAGTGCTATCTGTAAGTCCCATAAGTTTAAATACATCCTATATAGACCATGTGCCTTAAAATTATACTGTCAATCTTAAAAATATTGATCATGACAAATATTAAGATTATTGTGACTGTTATTATGGATTATAGAAAGCTACATGACACCAAAACAACCAAAATAATTCCTAAGAGTTTAAAAAGACAGAAAATTTTTCAGATAGTGAAAGAACAGGTGGAAAGTTATACTGAGGTACTAAGAAAACAATAGGATTTAATTTTGTGGCTTAATAAATATTTACTTCCAGAACAAGAAAGCAGAGATAGGATATAATACAATCTAACTGCAGAAACGACTTCAAGGCTATAAAGAAAAATTTGTGACTATAAAGCTGGGCTACACTAAATGGGAATATAGATTTTGTAAGAAACGGAAATGTAGATTCATGCATAAGAATATGCAGTTAGGAAAACACATGGTCATTCGGTCAGTAACCATGCTTCAGTAAGACCAGATAGGGAACTTCTTCCTAGATATTGGAGAAGGAAATGACAACCCACTCCAGTATTCTTGCCTGGAAAATCCCATGGACAGAAGAGCCTGGTAGGCTACAGTCCATGGGGTCACAAAGAGTTGGACTTGACTGAGTGACTTCATTTCACTTCACTTCACTTCCTAGATATTAGAGCAGAAACACCACTGACTTAAGGCAAGAACAAATACTGTTATATGTGCTTAACATATAAAATTTTAAAATGTTTATCAGGTGGGCCAGAAAGAGCTATAGTCACTTTTTTAAAAGTTACACAAAATTTTTTAAATAAAAATCAATAAAATTTAAAATAAAACTACAAAAAGTAATAGACAATAAAGTCAGTTTTGTGGCTTATAATAGGTACTTTTCATAGTAAACACTGTGTAAGTTCTTAAGANATTGGGGGCAGGAGGAGAAGGGGACGACCAAGGATGAGATGGCTGGATGGCATCACAGACTCAATGGACGTGAGTCTGAGTGAACTCCGGGAGTTGGTGATGGACAGGGAGGCCTGGCATGCTGCGATTCATGGGGTCGCAAAGAGTCGGACACGACTGAGTGACTGACCTGAACTGAAGTTCTTAATTATATTTTCGATACTTACAGGGAATATGAACATTACCAGGAAAGAGTTAAGAGTCAAGAGGCAAATGTAACTAATCAGAGATCTGAAATATTGTCAGATGGAAGTTCAAAAAACAGTAGTTTTTAGACAGCAAGTTTACTAATTAAAAATGGAATAAAGATCCCATCAGTATGTCCCAAAATATAATTATCCACCACTGACCTATTTCTCTTTTAGTCTTCCCATCAGAGTAAATGGTAATGCCAATCACCTAGCTGCACAAACCAACAAACTTGAAGCTATCCTTGATTTCTTTCTTCCATACTCTACTACATTCCATTAATTAATACAAAATCAAACCACTTCTTGTCATCTTCATGGCTACCACTTTGATCCAAGATAACATAATTAATCACCAGCATTAATTCCATAGCCTCCTTATTGGTTTCTCTCTTTGGTCTTCTCTTTATTGTATTCTCAAGTAAGGAGTCAATTCCTTCTTTAAAAGAGATGTTAGCTCAGAATATCCTTTGATTCTTATCTCTTTCAGACCAAATTAAAAATCCTTAAAATTTCTAAGAGTTACTTATATAATTTGGTAATTCCTCTCTGATCTCATCTCTCTCATTCCTGAAATGCACTTCAGGCTCAATAACCTTGCTGTTCTTCCAATAAGCCAAGCATTTTTCTGCTTCAGAGGTTTTACACTTGCTTCTCCTTTTTTTTTCCTAGAAATATTGTCCCTCAGACACCTGCATAATTTAATTTTTCACTTCAGGTTCTTGCTCAAATATTATTAAAGATTTTCCAAATCACCCTATATAATATTGCAACCCCAACAGCTCACCTGAACATTCCTTGTTTACTGTACCATTGTATTTTTCTCCATAGCAGTTAAAAACATACAAATGTTTTGTTTTTTCTTGATTGTTGCTTTATTGTTTACGTCTTCCCCTTAGAATAAACTTTGTGAATTGAGGCTTTTTTCCTTGTTTTTCTTTTTGTTTTTGTTTTGATTCCCACAGTTATAACTGTAGTACCTAAAAGAATGTCTGACACATATCAGGCACTCAGTAAACATTTGATTAATAAGTGAAGAAATGAATACACATGTGAAATAAAATATAAGGTATTTATCAATAAAGCAAAAAATATAATATTTTATGAATAAAACTATATAACATTATGATAGTTTTTTTTTAACCTGCAAGTTTGGAGAGGTATATGATATTATCTATATTGCTAATTCTTTAAAGCTCTTTAAATTAGTATATAAACTCACTGTACATCAAATCAAAATTTCAAAGAAATTATTCATGGAAGCCAACACGCTGCTTGCTAAATTCATATAAAAATTTAATGTACAAATCTAGAGAGGACAAAAAATGAGTAGGAAAAATCATACCAAATATCAAGACATACTGAAATGCATATGAATTTAAACAGTGCGATTTGGCAGAGAAAAAGACATATAGATCAAAATCCTGAAAGTGGTTTGTGGACTTTTGGCTTTGGCTTTCTGCAGATGTGACAATTTAAAAGAGACACAACAAGGACTTGTTCATAAATAGAACTGTGAAAATAAAACTCCAATATCAAAACATAGATGAAAAAATCCAGATGGTTCAACAACTAAAGCAAGTTTTAGCTCAAAAACCAAAGAAAGTTTTAAAATTATTACAGAAAATGTTAAAGAATATTTTTAAAAAATTCAACTGGGAAAAATCTGGTAAGGAAAGAAAGAAAATTGTTGATGAATTTCAGTGCATCAAAATTAAAATTTTATTCAAATGTTTGTTATGTGAAAATATACTATAAAAATTTAAAAGAAATAGAAAGCTGAAGGCCAATATTTGCAGCATTTAGAGAAAACTAAACTATCTTAAAAACTAAATTATCATAAAAACTACATGTGTGTTTAACCATAGTTATCAATATAAACAAAGAAAAATCTTTATATTACTAGACATTATGGACGAATATTTATACTGCAACCCCAATTCACATGCTAAAATCTAATCCCCAGTGTAATAGTGTTTGGAATGTGACCCTTGAGAGTTGATTACCATGAAGTGGAACCCTTATGAAATCAGTGCCTCTATAAAAAGAGGCCAGAGGGCTGGGATGGTGAGGGAGGTGGGAGGGGGGTTCAGGATGGGGGACACGCGTACACCCATGGCTGTGATTCATGTCAATGTATGGCAAAAACAACTACAACTAATTGTGAAGTAATTAGCCTCCAATTAAAATAAATTAATTAATTAAAAAGATAAAAAGAGTCCAGACAGCTAGCTTGCTCCTTTTCCAAGAGCGATGATATAGAAGTCAGATTTCTGCAATCTGCAAGATAGCTGTCATCAGAACCAGCTCATGCTCTCACCCTGATCTCAGATACCCAGCCTCAAAAACTGTGAAAAATAGACTTATGTTGTTGAGAAGCCAGCCAGTTTTTGATATTTTGTTATAGCAGCCCAAGGTGACTGATACAATAGAAAGAAACTAACAGTGCAGAAAGGTAGTGTATAGGATAGAAAATCCAAATGGTCAATAAACACATAATATGAAGCTTCCCTGGTAGCTCAGATGGTAAAGATTCTGCCTGAATGCTAGAGACCTGGGTTTGATCCCTGGGTCAGGAAGATCCCCTGGAGAAGGGAATGAACCAACTTCAGTCTTCTTGCCTAGAGAATTTCATGGGCAGAGGAGCCTGGTAGGCTATAGTCCACAGGGTCACAAAGGTCAGATACAACTGAGTGACTAACACACTACAGGAAATAGATAAATATAATGCATTATAACTAAATAACATTTAAATAAATGAGGTCTATATGTATCAACTTGGAGATAATATCAGAAATATATTAAGAGAAAAATGGATATATATGCATCTAAACACACGCTATATTAGTTACACATCCATGAACACAATTTTCTTTAAAAAAAGTCATTGTTCAGAAGAGGAATTTATTTTATGTGAAGTGATATTATTGATTTTTTAAAGAAGCTTAGGAGTTTACAAATTGAAAGTAATAATTACCTGTGGAGAAAACAGTAACAGAAGTTTGTCCGAACTTAGTGTACTTTATTCGGAGAAGGCAATGGCACCCCACTCCAGTACTCTTGCCTGGAAAATCCCATGGACGGAGGAGCCTGCTGGGCTGCAGTCCATGGGGTCGCTAAGAGTCGGACACAAATGAGCGACTTCACTTTCACTTTCCACTTTCATGCTCTGGAGAAGGAAATAGCAATCCACTCCAGCATTCTTGCCTAGAGAATCCCAGGGACGGGGGAGCCTGGTGGGCTGCCGTCCATGAGGTTGCACAGAGTCGGACACGACTGAAGTGACTTAGCAGTGTACTTTATTATGACCTAAATGTGTTAAAGCCATTGAATGAATGTATGACAAAATATATTTCTATGCTTAAAATTAATGTTCAAATCAGCAATATATGGTAGGTTAATTAAAAAAAGGATATATTTTAATATTTAATGTAGTATTCCCCTCCCTCCACCAAGTGTTATTAAATTAATGGTGTGTTTTACCTAGAGTTGATGACATTTAGAAATCAGTGAAATATGAGATTTTTACTTTCAAACTGGTATAGTGCAAATTATGAGGAATTATATCAGAAACCTCTAAAGAAAAATTGGTGTAATAATTCTCTTTATGGATCAAAATTGCTAAATATCCTGCCATTAATGGTTCAGGGCTTACAGAAAGCCTGGCCTTAAAGTCAGCATGCAAACCTAATACATTGTTCACATTGACTTCTGAAAGATTCCTTCTAAGAGCAATATATTAGAAATAAACACGTTCTCTCTCCATAAGCCCAGTGCTATGTTATATTTTCTCAGTACTAGAGAATCCCAGGGACGGGGGAGCCTGGTGGGCTGCCGTCCATGAGGTTGCACAGAGTCGGACACGACTGAAGTGACTTAGCAGTGTACTTTATTATGACCTAAATGTGTTAAAGCCATTGAATGAATGTATGACAAAATATATTTCTATGCTTAAAATTAATGTTCAAATCAGCAATATATGGTAGGTTAATTAAAAAAAGGATATATTTTAATATTTAATGTAGTATTCCCCTCCCTCCACCAAGTGTTATTAAATTAATGGTGTGTTTTACCTAGAGTTGATGACATTTAGAAATCAGTGAAATATGAGATTTTTACTTTCAAACTGGTATAGTGCAAATTATGAGGAATTATATCAGAAACCTCTAAAGAAAAATTGGTGTAATAATTCTCTTTATGGATCAAAATTGCTAAATATCCTGCCATTAATGGTTCAGGGCTTACAGAAAGCCTGGCCTTAAAGTCAGCATGCAAACCTAATACATTGTTCACATTGACTTCTGAAAGATTCCTTCTAAGAGCAATATATTAGAAATAAACACGTTCTCTCTCCATAAGCCCAGTGCTATGTTATATTTTCTCAGTACTAGAACAGATGGCTCTTTTTTTTTTTTTTTCCCCTATAAGCATAAGACACTTGCTAAAATGAAAAGAGAAAAAAAGTTTCATTTAAGCACTGGAACCCATTCAGATGTTCATGCTCTGGGAGAGCTAGGACATGAAGCTGACCTGAGAAACCAGCAAAAAAAAAAAAAATCTTGTGAGCATGATTTCACTGAATGAAATGAAATGATTAAAATTATTTTTTCTAATTTTGTTTTACTTTTCTTTTTTATATTGTTGATTTATATTTGCTGAGGCCAAATGTACTTATGGTAACACTATTCAAACCCCAAATACTAGGAAACATAAAGGAAGAGGAAATACTCATAAGGGAAGCTTATCACTTAACTGAAAAGTCAGCATACCTGAATCAGCAAAGATCTGTCCAAATCATGTTTTAGAGTTGCTTATGTCCCCAAAGGAATCAAAGATCATAGACACACATGTCAGTACTCCACGGAGTACTGGAGAGGGAGAAGATCTAAATTTGGGAGATCGGCTGTCCATAGGTTTTCAAGTAGCTATACCATGGGTGAAAGATTACCTGAATTCAACATACAGGATTATGGGAAAATTCAAGGTGGGAAGAGAAGCTCATGTGAACTTGTGTGTATAGCCTTTGTGTTTATTATGGTATTGTTGTGATTTCCACTACTGGAATTATGTTCAGCGGGGATGTTTTACATGTCTGTATTATGAATGTTCATAAGTGCCAAAGAATATTAGCCTATTTAGAAAGAGCTACATATAAATGCCATTTATTTAGAAAGAGCTACGTAACACTTTTGAGTTACAAGCCTCTTAAATGATTTTGCTGACTGGGACCTCTGTTAAAAGGAGGGAGCCTTTATCTAATGGTGTTCCTTGAGATTTTCAGTTTGTTGTCCTTGTGGTTACTAGCCATACTGCATTTTACAAAGCAGTTATTAATATTAGCTTGCTAATAAGCTTTTGTCAAAACTAAATATTTAAGTCATGGAGGCTTTGTAACTCTTGAAGACTTCAGCTCCTGATTATAAAGCCTTTGCATGATTTTCAAATTGGACTATTGGAGAAGGAAGTGGCAACCCCTGCCAATAATCTTGTCTGGAAAATCCCATGGACAGAGAAGGCTCATGGGCTCAGTCAATCTGAACACAAAAAGTAGGACACAACTGAGCACATGCACACACACCAAGATCTGACCACAGGCAATCTCCAAGATGGGTCTCATGGGGAAAATCTTCCCCCGCTAACCAGACTTCGTCCACAGCCAAGGTATTACAGTCTAGGAAGAGAGCTGCCTAAAGATCTCAGCACTCCCTGGCTGATAGACTCTTCACATATTTACAGTCCAAGCCTTGGTGCCTACATTTTTTTTCCTTTTTCTGAGACCTTTCCTTTGGGTCTTCCTCAACGGTGAGATGACCCCCTGTGTGCGCTAATCTACCTGACCATTGACCAGTGCACGATACAGGAGGGGAAAATGGAATAGGGAGAGTCTGCACCTTCTCTGGCTTTAGACTCTTGCTTATACCATCACAGTAAGGGATTAAAATTTTAACTCTCATTTTTGACTCGTTTCTTTGACAGGCTACTTAGACACCAGAAAACTAAGCTCTCTCTTCCAGCTTAGGATACTCTCATTTTGGGATGGCTCAGTTGGAATTAACAACTAATAATGTAGGAAAGGTCCAATAAACCTCAGTTGTCAGTGGAGATTAGAAATAATATATTGTAAGAACTCAGTAGACCTGACCCAGTAGCACATTTAGTTTATGTGAAAAAGGAGAAGCTATGTTGTTGGGGTTGTTGGGGGGTGTCGTTTTCCATTCTGTCCCCTTAAAGTTCCTGGCTCCCTAGGGACATTGATGCACAGAGTTCTCAACTACCTGGACTATGGGTCACTGATAAGTAGTTAGGCTGAAACGTGATGTGTCCACTGCATTCCTGCTGATATTCAACCTCAGCACCAGTGACACAGCTAGAAAGGGATATGATCACTCTGCTCAATGAATAAAAATCAAGACTATTCTGATAGCTGTGAAAAATTCTTTCCCTGATGCAACTTGTTACATTTTTACTGACACTTGAACTATTGTCTATAGCCTGTCTCTTCAGCCTACCACTTGGAAGACTTCAGAATGGCAAATAAAATGCATCCTTCTTAAGGACGACAGACTTTGGAAACAGATCATAGTAGCTGATTGAATGCCACTCTTTCTTTTTTGATATTCATGGCAATATATCCACTATCAAAGACTGGGCCACAAGGGAAAGGATTCCATATTTCTGGAAAAGGTTACCACTGCATGTTAGATTTGTGACACTTAGCAAGCTGATGTAGTTGCTTATTGTGAGGGAGATCAAATAGCATAGGGTTTACCCCTGCTTACTCTTGGTAAACCAAGGAACAATGTATTTGCTGATACATCCTCTTTACCTGAGCTAATGCCTCAGGCCAAGTGAAGAGATTAATACAGAAAATTAAGGGGAAAAAAAAAAAAACACAAAAAACACAACTACCTGGCTTTCTAAGATAAACTGTAATGATTTGCAGGATTTGTGGAACTGTGGCATAACTGAGAAGAACACTGCAGGTTGCTCTCATCTTTCTGCTCAAAGCCTTGGTCACAGTCTTAACTAAAAGCCTTAATTAAAGCAGATGGGTTTCGTCTCAGCCTCTGTTGCAGACTGACAGACAGAAGGATGTGCTCATGGATAATTTGCCCAGAAACCAAACTGAGGTATAGACAAGGGTGGATAGAGTTGAGAAACAATACTCCACCTGTCTATCATGTTTTCACATATCTTATGAACAAAGCACAAACTGTACTTTTATTCTAGATCATCTTTAGAAAACTTTTTGTAAAACAATTAGCCTTGAAGGATAGAGATAGTGTCTCCTCTCATAGCATTTAGCAGGTTTGCTTTACTGTCTAATATAATAATCTTTACCTCTGGTTAAAAAAATGTTAATTAAAAAGGCTCGCATAAAGTCAATTATAAAAGATTTGAGTTTCTAAGCTCAGAGTTCTGGGAACTGGTACATAAAACCTTGAAACTGTGATGACTGCAAGTGCTATGAGAAATAAACTATTCTTTGTCTCTAACCCAAGTTTCTTGTGTATTCTGCCAGAATCCATGAAACTGTAGCAGGCTAATGTTTTATATATTTGTAGGATAAATTTTCAGGTATTTCACATATCATGTCCTATTCCTCCCTATGCATATCGTAGCTTCATCACTTCTTTGTTTTTTTTTTCCTTTTTTTTTTAATATCATCTTTTCATTTAGGCTACAGTCACCTTATCTAAAATTATTCCCCTCTCACACTCAGAGTTTCCATGCCACTTCCTTGATTTTCTTGCCTCAGGACCAAAATCTAGCACTCCTGCTGTATTTTCCTTATACATGTAGTTTATTTGCCTCAACAGAAGAGAATGTATGCTCCCTGAAAGCATTTGTCTGTTTTCTTTACAGCTTAATTTCCAATATCTAGAACTGTGGTCAAAATAAGGAAGGAGTGCAATAACACTCAGTAACTAATAAGGTGGCCTGGCAAGGGCTATTAACACATACTTGACCAGGGGATTTTTGCAGAAACTACTACCTGTGGCCATAATACATCTCTGGTCAATAATGTGTTAAGGATGCTAAAGTGAACAGAGGACTATATTTGGAGGCAATGGGAGATAAAATGTGCAAGATAAATACATGCCAAATTCGAAGTCTTTGAAAACCACAGAGACCTGTAGATTCCTCATCTTGAACTCACTTTTTGAGAATGGAACCACCATTCATGGTTTGACCATTCTATTAATAAACGATCCAGAATAACCTAATTGTTACCCTTTCACTTTACTTTGGTACCAAAGATCCATCAGTTCAGTTCAGTCGTGTCCGTCTCTTTGCAACCCCATGAATCGCAGCGTGCCAGGCATCCCTGTTCATCACCAACTCCTGGAGTTCACTCCGACTCAAGTCCATCGAGTCAGTGATGCCATCCAGCCATCTCATCCTCCGCCGTCCCTTTCTCCTCCTGCTCCCAATCCCTCCCAGCATCAGAGTCTTTTCCAATGAGTCAACTCTTCGCATGAGGAGGCCAAAGTATTGGAGTTTCAGCTTTAGCATCATTCCTTCCAAAGAAATCTGAGGGCTGATCTCCTTCAGGATGGACTGCTTGGATCTCCTTGCAGTCCAAGGGACTCTCAAGAGTCTTCTCCAACACCACAATTCAAAAGCATCAATTCTTGCTGCTCAGCTTTCTTCACAGTCCAACTCACATCAATACATGACTACTGGAAAAACCATAGCCTTGACTAGACGGACCTTTGTTGACAAAGTAATGTCTCTGCTTTTGAATATGCTATCTAGGTTGGTCATAACTTTCCTTCCAAGGAGTAAGCGTCTTTCAATTTCATGGCTGCAGTCACCATCTGCAGTGATTTTGGAGACCAAACAAATAAAGTCTGACACTGTTTCTACTGTTTCCCCATCTATTTCCCATGAAGTGATGGGACCAGATGCCATGATCTTCGTTTTCTGAATGTTGAGCTTTAAGCCAACTTTTTCACTCTCCATTTTCACTTTCATCAAGAGGCTTTTTAGTTCCTCTTCACTTTTTGCCATAAGGGTGATGTCATCTACATATCTGAGGTTATTGATATTTCTCCAGGCAATCTTGATTCCAGCTTGTGCTTCTTCCAGCCCAGCGTTTCTCATGATATACTCTGCATATAAGTTAAATAAGCAGGGTGACAATATACAAACTTGACATACTCCTTTTCCTATTTGGAACCAGTCTGTTGTGGATGTCCAGTTCTAACTGTTGCTTCCTGACCTGCATAGAGGTTTCTCAAGAGGCAGGTCAGGTGGTCTGGTATTCCCATCTCTTTAGGAATTTTCCACAGTTTATTGTGATCCACACAGTCAAAGGTTTTGGCATAGTCAGTAAAGCAGAAATAGATGTTTTTCTGGAATTCTCTTGCTTTTTCCATGATCCAGCAGATGTTGGCGATTTGATCTCTGGTTCCTCTGTCTTTTCTAAAACCAGCTTGTACATCAGGGAGTTCACGGTTCACGTATTGCTGAAGCCTGGCTTGGAGAATTTTGAGCATTACTTTATCAGAGTGTGAGATGACTGCAATNAATTCTCTTGCTTTTTCCATGATCCAGCAGATGTTGGCAATTTGATCTCTGGTTCCTCTGTCTTTTCTAAAACCAGCTTGTACATCAGGGAGTTCACGGTTCACGTATTGCTGAAGCCTGGCTTGGAGAATTTTGAGCATTACTTTATCAGAGTGTGAGATGACTGCAATTGTGAAGTAGTTTGAACATTTTTTGGATTGCCTTTCTTTGGCGTTGGAATGAAAACTGACCTTTTCCAGTCCTATGGCCACTGCTGAGTTTTACAAAGTTGCTGGCATATTGAGTGCAGCATTTTCACAGCATCATCTTTCAGGATTTGGAATAGCTCCACTGGAATGCCATCACCTCTACTAGCTTTGTTCATAGTGATGCTTTCTAAGGCCCACTTGACTTCACCTTCCAGGATGTCTGGCTCTAGATGAGTGATCACACCATCGTGACTATCTGGGTCATGAAGCTTTTTTTTTTTTTTTTTTTGTACAGTTCTTCTGTGTATTCCTGCCACTCTTCTTAATATCTTCTACTTCTGTTAGGTCCAGACCATTTCTGTCCTTTATCGAGCCCATCTTTGCATGAAATGTTCCCTTGGTATCTCTAATTTTCTTGAAGAGATCTCTAGTCTTTCCCATTCTGTTGTTTTTCTCTATTTCTTTGCACTGATAGCTGAGGAAGGCTTACTTATCTCTTCTTGCTATTCTTTGGAACTCTGCATTCAAATGCTTATATTTTTCCTTTTCTCCTTTGCTTTCCACTTCTCTTCTTTTCACAGCTATTTGTAAGTCCTCCTCAGACAGCCATTTTGCTTCTTTGCATTTCGTTTCCATGGGGATGGTCTTGATCCGTGTTTCCTATACAGTGTCACGAACCTTATTCCACAGTTCATCAGGTACTCTATCTATCAGATCCAGTCCCTTAAATCTATTTCTATAGATCTCATTAATTCCACCAAATAAATAATGCTAAGATTATATTCCACTGCCTAAGGTTTAGTGCAGTGCCTTATTTTCCATCTTGATTAATCAGCCAAATGACTAGAATGACAAAAAAGGCATGGCTTTAAATAGTTTCCAGTGCCAATCTATTCATGTCATTTCATTTTCTACTTCATGAATTTGGCACACAATTATCATAACATTCACAGCTTTTTATGATTAAATTCACAGTTAATCTCTAGTCTCATATTTAACCACTGTTCTTTAACTATGTTTTGCATTTACTGACATATTTAATATAGTCAAAGACATAGGTTATTCTGGCTTTTTGTGTCTTGATCATTCTCTCCTCTTTATCCATTGGCTTGCTATATCCTATTCGTACTTCAAAATTAATTTGAATGTATTTTCCTTTAGAAAGCATCTTAAATCATCTAAAAATGTGTTACATCCAATGCCCTCAAGAGTCATA
Organism: Aepyceros melampus; assembly: GCA_006408695.1. Classification (NCBI taxonomy): domain Eukaryota; kingdom Metazoa; phylum Chordata; class Mammalia; order Artiodactyla; family Bovidae; genus Aepyceros; species Aepyceros melampus. The sequence continues at coordinate 15,512 of SJXQ01002964.1, read as the reverse complement.
TATTTAAAATTCCTCCATAGAAATCATTAACTTATATTGCAATTTTCTCTTCTTTTTTCATACTAGATTGTTAGAAGATCCTTGAAGAGAAAGAACTGTATTATTATTATTTTTTTTTTTTTTCAAATGCATCTGTGATTCCTGTACCGGTACCCAGTTCATAGCAGCAACTGAATACAAATAGAGTTAAATTTACTAACGTAAGGTATTATATACAGAATAATAATCTTCTAACCTGAAAGATATGTATAGTTAAAAGTCCACCTGAAGTGAGTTTTGATTGTGTTTTGCTAAGTTCTGTGTAAAATACCAACGTGACAATATCTCAGTATGCATTCAGGAATGTGTAAAGTATGCATTGGTTGAGAAGTCATTGTAAACCTGTGGATTAAATCATCAGAATAAATGAGATTTCCATGAAAGACAAACTGTGCTCAGTGTACTCATTCCCTCTTCTGCTTTGTTTTCTTCATACAATTTATCACTGTCTGAAAATGTCCCATTATTCTGCTTTCCTGGTCACTGTTGCTCATCTACCACCAGAATGAATAGTTCATGAGAGCAAAGGTCTGTCTGGGTCACAGTTAGAATTAGGGCTGTCACCTAGAAGATACTGAATAAATATTATTTTTATTTTTCCATTGCTTTATCTTGCCTCAAGAACAAGGCATTTATCAACAATCATAGAGTCAGTTCAGTTCAGTTGCTCAGTCGTGTCTGACTCTTTGCAACCCCATGAATTGCAGCACGCCAGGCCTCCCTGTCCATCACCAACTCCCGGAGTTCACTCAGACTCACATCCATCGAGTCAGTGATGCCATCCAGCCATCTCATCCTCTGTCATCCCCTTCTCCTCCTGCCCCCAATCCCTCCCAGCATCAGAGTCTTTTCCAAAGAGTCGACTCTTCACATGAGGTGGCCAAAGTACTGGAGATTCAGCTTTAGCATCAATAGTCTGATATTAACAATGAAAATTTCTAAGAAATAAGCAAGCTTATTTCTTCTGTATTTAAGGATAGAGCAAGTTTAGAGCAGCCAGTACACGTTTTTATTCTGAAAAGGGAGGTTAAAACCTTTTTTAAAAACATGCCATTTACAGACTTTATAAAATTCATTGAAAAAGATAACATGTATTTTGATCTTTTAGTAGGGTTTCCCAGGTGGCCCAGTAGTAAAGAATGTGCCTCCAATGCAGGAGACCTGGGTTTGATCCCTGGTTTGGCAAGAACCCCTGGAGAAGGAAATGACAACCCACTCCAATAATTTTGCCTGGAAAACTCCATGGAGAGGGGAGCCTGGCGGGCTATAGTCCACGGGGTCACAAAAGAGTCAGACACGACTCAGCAACTAAACTACAATAATATTATAGGTTAAAAAACACTAAATGGGTTTAGGAGACAAGAATAGGATCAAAATTACATATGTACATATGAAAAATAATAGCAATATTGGGTAACAAATTAGAATTGCTTTCAGGGAAACGTGCAGTTTGTATTAACTTGCAGTCAATATATCCTGTAATTTTAGTTACTGTCAGCTGCTGTGAGTGCTTCCACAGACTTGTCTGGTCAGAATAGGCCCCAACTGCCGCGATGTGATTCTGTGATAAATTGCATTCCCACAGCCTCCTGCATCTGCCGCATTTTCTCTGTGAGCTACATTCTTCAGAGACTGTAGCTGTTACTACATCTGGCACTTTGCCCTGGATGCTGACCAGCTTGCTTCTGTGACAATAACCTGGTGCCTGAGAGTCTGAGTGTCAAGAAGGTTGACTCATTTACAGTTTTACATTATGTAGCTCTAACATTTTATGATGTTTCCTAAATAAGGATGCAGTTTAGCTGGCCTAGCCATGGCAAAAATGCAGCTGGTCTCCTCAGTTACTATGTAACTGTGATCTTCACTGTGACTACCTGGAAGTATGATCTATGTTTTCTTTATTCCCTTACTTTTGTTTAAACAAATGCCTTAGAAGAACTCTGGGACTTCCACAATTAAAAAAAATTCTCCTTTATTGTCTATTCTATCAGGATTTGAGCATGTGAACAGGATGTTATTCCACTTTGATATATTACCATATATGGCAATTTATATAACAAGTCCAATGTATGACATTATTGCTCATAAAACAGGAAACTAAAAAGGTCAATTATTCTATAAACATAATACTCTTTTTGTCTACAGTATATTATTAAAGAAGTGATTATAGGATGTGATAGGAGTTTTAACTAAACATTATATCAGAAATTTACATCCAGAAGCTCTGTGTTTATGTATGCTTGTGTATATATAAAATAACTTTTAATTAGTCCAAAAAAAACCCCTAAATCAACACAACAAATCTGTGATTAAAAAAAAAAAATCTAACCATAATAATAACCACATTTGGACAGCAGCACTAAGGTTGTCTATGTGTGAATTCTAACTTGAACTTTGTTTCCTTGGATTAATCCTGAAAACAAGGCATATAAATATAAAGAAAAGGCTGACCTGACAACAGAATATATGTAAAATTGTTGTTGCTTTGTTGGGCGGGAGGAAAGGATTAAAAGTTCAAAGACTACCATACTTTAATAATCTCAATACATATTCTATTTTCCAATCAGGATGGATATGTGTATATAGGAGAAATATGGCAGTTTCTTTATCAGAAATATAATAGTTTTGTGTTGATCATGATTTTTAAATTTCTATAAATAATGTGACACAGGTGGACATGAAGTTAAAGTATTTCTGTTTTTAGTAATTCCACTAGGAGTTGACATATCTTTAAGTATGCTCTCCTTTAGTCATTACTTCTTGTCACCCTTTGAAAATATGCTTGAATACAAGAAGCTATTTTTCAATAAGATGTTCAGTTATCAACACTTATTCTATTGTAATTCAAGTTCCTTTGTCTTTTAAGGAAATTGCTGTTGAATTATAGTCTTAGACCATCCCTAATAGCACAGTTACTAAAACTGATTTTTCATACATATTCATAACTAAAACCATAAAGACCCTTGCAAATTTCAAAATGACGCATCAATCAATGCCAAAGATTCTTGCTTAGCAACTCAAAAAAGAGAAAGCATAGCCTAATATTTTCTTTGTAAAACACTTACCGTGCATTTTATGCAAAACATTATAAAAAAACAATTTGTCTCATGCATACATATTTTTTAATATCACAAATGTACACAAGGCTGAGAAATAAGCAAAATGCTAAAAGAGAGAATTCTTTATGCAGCTCTCTGACCTTCAGAGCCAATACTCTTCCAGGAAAGTAATAGGGTTCTGAGGGGGAAAATTAATGCAGCCCTAAGCTAGGATATTGTTGAACCTGATTTTGCCCAACATGGTAGGTAGCAATGTAATTTTGCAGTGTTCCACATTTCCTCATGATACCTAGGTAACATGTTTTTCTCACCAATCAACACTAAAACCTGAAGCTAATGTAGGAAATTCTAGGTTGAAGAATCTTTTCTTGAAACACTACAAAAGAAATTTATTTATACAAAATTGTTTACTTTTCTTTTTCAAGTAGAGGAAAAAACATAAGTGGAAAATCTATTATAAAATTTAAAAAAAAAAAGATAGCACTATGAAAAGGATACTACAGGTATTTAGCAATAAAACCTTCATTTTTATTAATAACAGTAACAAAATGCCTATTGTAGTAAACTGATCACATTAAATAATACTTTGAAAGTACTTAATTTTGATTTATATATTATATATTCAAGCATGGAAAAACTCAAAAATCATTTTAAACATTTAAAATGATATGAATACTAAAAATATTTTAAACCTTTATGAGTTATTTGCAATAACTTTTTTTTCTCATAAACTATGTATATGTTTTCATTATGGTAGACTTTGAAGAGATTATTAATTCAAGAAATAACTCATTTTAGAGCTGACTGAATAATTTCAAAAAGGTCTAATAACTCCTACAGATTATAGCAAGGCATATAGGAAGATATGCAATATATGGTGCTAGAAATCTAAATTTCTTCAACTCTGCTCCATACAAGCACACCCAGTTTACTTACCTGACTTTTTGTAAGGTAAATAATACCTTACTGAACTCTAGGAGTTGGTGATGGACAGGGAGGCCTGGCGTGCTGCAATTCATGGGGTCGCAAAGAGTCGGACATGACTGAGTGACTGAACTGACTGACCTTACTTTATTTATCTTATTTGATGGCTATAGATTTGCTTCCTTGATCAGCTAAAGATGCTTTACAAGACTAATTTTTCTAGCTTGTGATTTTAATCATATTCCTTTTTTGCTGCTCTCTTAGCCCAAAAAACCTTTAAATACCCCACAATTTAAACCTGAATATCAGTTGTTAATATCACTACCATCAACAATAGCAAATCACCTCCATTCTGCCCTGTCATCTAAAGAAGTACACTTGAATCCTGTCTTCAGGATTTCTTTCTACCTGGAATGTTTTCCATCCTGCCATTCATCATGTGCTTTTTCGCTCAGTAATGTCTGACTCTTTTCTGACTTATGGACTGTACTCAGCCAAGTTCCTCTGTTCATGGGATTTTCTAGTCAAGAATACTAGAGTGGATTGCCATTTCATGCTCCAGGGGATATCCCCAACCCAAGGACTGAACATGTGTTCCCTGAATTGTAGGTAAATTCCCAGAATTTACCCACTGAGCTGCTGGGGAAGCCATTCATCAAAGCTCTTTCTAAATGTAACCTTCTCTTTTATTTGGTCATATGTCCTTTACGGAGGATGTTCAAATAACTGTTGTGCTCTATAAATGCATACGTAGCTCATTTTTTCATTGCTAAATGTCTCAAATAGGTTCATAATGTCTACTAAATAGATCACAAGAATTGATATTGGAAGGGTTTTAGAAATTAGACCATATTCATTTCACAGGTAAGAAAATTCAGAGCCTGAAAAATGAAGTAAATGTCTTAAGTCATAGAGCTAACTAGGCTGAGATGAAATTAAAACTCACATTTTCTGACAAGCATAGAATGTGCTTTCCTAATATCATTTTCCCTATGTTAAATGACCTATCTTAGAACACAGCACAAATTACACCATAATAAATATTTGTCATATCTTATAGATTTAGATGTTAGTCAAAAACTATAATGCTTCCCTGGTGATTCAGTTGGTAGAGTCTGCCTGTAATGTGGGAGACCTGGGTTCAATCCCTGGATCAGGAAGATCCCCTAAGGAAGGAAACAGCAACCCACTCCAGTATTTTTGCCTGGAGAATTCCATGGCAGAAAAGCCTGGTGGGCTATAGTCCATGGGGTCACAAAGAGTTGGACATGACTGATCGACTAACACTTTCACTTTCACAGACTTTATACTAGATGTCCCATGGAGGCAAAGATACCCTTTCCAAGACTTACTGGACACTTTACCTGAATTTGGAAACTCTATCAACAAGATGGTCAATCTTTCTTCTTTGCTGTCATCAACATATCTCTGAATATCTAATATAAATAAGAGTTTCTTCTATTAAAATGTAAATCTGAGTATTAAATAATTCTTAAAATGTAGTGTGATCAGTAGCACTATCTCATCATTTTGTCTTTTACTATTTTCAAAAGCTTATTTAAAATTGTTCTGAAGGGATTTTTCCACATTAAAATCTCATTTGGTGACTCACTGCTGGTGAAAAAAAAAAAAAAAGAAGTTTCTTATGATATAACTCTGATATAAATGGTTTCTTCCTTATTATGGCTGAAAGTGAAGAATAAAAGTGAAAGTTGCTTAATATTTTTGATCTTTGCAACCCCATGGAATTCTCTGGGCCAGAATACTGGGTGTGGGGTAGCCTTTCCCTTCTCCAGGGGATCTTCCCAACCCAGGAATCAAACCCAGGTCTCCTGCATTGCAGGTGGACTCTTTACCAGCTGAGCCACAAGGGAAGCCCAAGCATATTGGAGTGGGGAGCCTATTTCTTCTCCAATGGATCTTCCCTACTCAGGAACTGAAGTGGGGTCTCCTGCTTTGTAGGTGGATACTCACCTATTGAGCTATTATTATGGTTACTGATCTTCTAAAGTTGTTGTTGTTGCTCATTCACTAAATTGTGTGTGTCCAACTCTTTGAGACCCCGTGAACTGTAGCCCACTAGGTTACTCTGTCCATGAAGTTTCCCAGACAAGAATACTGGAGTGGATTGCCATTTCCTTCTCCAGGGGATCTTCCCATCCCAGGGATTGAACCCGTATCTCCTGCACTGCCAGTTGTCTTCTGCATTGCAAGCAATTCTTTATCACTGAGCCATCAGAGAAGCCCATGGGCTTCTAAAGATGTACAGACAGTTAGAGTGAAAGCCTAGGCACTAATAGGTATAAAGAACACTAATAATTTTAGGTAACATCATATGGTGGTTATAGAGAATACTTATAACATTTATGAGGGAAAAATGTGTCTATTCACCAGTACCTATATTTATGGATCAAATCCATTTAAAATATCACCTATCTGCTGTGATATATAAGCAAATTGTGTACAGCTATGCACAGATGTGCATATATAGAATTCACATATACATAAAGATCAAATGTTGAGAAGTGGCACTAGTTTGTTTTTCCCCCCTAGGAAATCTCAACTCAACAGACTCTGAAACAAACATATTTCATGTATGTGCCCTTTCCTCATATACATTATGTAGTAGGTTTAGGTGAAATGAGGGTTGAAAGTACAAACACCCCAGAAGAATTAAACTCACACCTAGGGAATCTCTGTGGAGCTGGGTAAAGGCTGAGATTTGAAAAAAAAAAAAAGATTCATCTTACCAGGAGGCCACAGTATCTGAGTACAAAACATATTTATAATAGTTTTCTGATTTGTACCAGGTTCCTTGATTTAATATCAGTTTTAATGTGCAATGGCTAATAATTGTGAAGATGTTTATATTATATTATGTGAATAAAATGTCATTTCTTTTTTTTATTTTATAAGCCATCATACCTTAAGAAACATTCTTGCTTTACTGTGCTCCATTTACTTGTTTCTATATTAGTAGCTTGTCCAAACTGTTTTATTAAATTTTGTATTTTTATTTGATGGCCATTGTAAACATTCAAAATTCTTTTGACTAGAAATTTTGAATCAATCTCTTCTGTTTCTCTGCCCTCTTTTCTCTTTAGACTATCTCTCTGTGTCTTCTTTATCCCTCTCACTCTAAAGACACATAAAGCTATTTTTCTCCAGCTGTAAATAGAAAATTAGTTTTAGTATTAGAAATCCTAAGGTCTTATTACGAAGTAATGCAAGAGACCGGTATTGTTTTGTCTTCTTACCTCTTCAAGATTATGTGGGCAGAAGTGAAAAAAAAAGAATGTTCTTCAAGAAATACAAAGACATGAGTTATTTATCTATCTACTAATTTAACTGTAAAAACAAAAAGAAAGTGAGGGCCCTAATATCTGTCTGTCAAGAACTATGAAGGATCTGAGATTTTATACTATTTATAAGTTAAGAAGTGAGTTTGTTATTACTGTTCATGGATAGGCTTCAAGAGAAGACCCAAGACTCCTGGGTGGCAGACAAAAGACTTCATAAGTCACAGCCAAAGCAGTAGCTGAAGCTTCATGATGTTCTGTGCCAGTTCCATCTGTCCCCCAAATTCCACAGAGGTGATTCAAAGGGCTCATCAAGGATCCTTGCAAATTCAATAGGCTGTTTTGAAGGAAATATGTGAGCTTGCTTTTTTAGTAAGTGGGGGTGAGCCTGCTCTTCACTGTTTTCGACTTGAGAAGTGAGGGCTTACCTCAACTCTCAAGTTAGAAGTGAAAGTGAAATTGTTAGTCTCTCAGCCTGTTGGACTCTTTGTGATCCCATGGACTGTAGCCTGCCAGGCTCCTCTATCCTTGGGACTTCCTTGCAGGCAAGAACACTGGAGTGGGTAGCCATTCCCCTTCTTCAAAGGATCTTCTCCAGGGATCAAACCCAGGTCTCCTGCACTGTAAGCAGATTCTTTACCATCTGAGCTAGAGCTACTAGTGAAGCCCTCTTTCAAATGTACTTGGTGTAACTCAACCATGAAAAATGCTCTACTTAAAGACAGTCAGGCTCTTGTACTCTTGCTGTGCTGTGCTTAGTCACCCAGTTGTGTCCGACTCTTTGAGACTCATGGGCTATAGCCCACTAGACTCTCCTGTCCACTGGAATTCTCCAGCAAGAATACTGGAGTGGATTGCCATGTCTTCCTCCAGGGGATCTCCCTAACTCAGGGACTAAACCCAGGTCTCCTGCTTTGCAGGTGGATGCTATAAGACAAATGTAAGGGGGTATTCACAGTCCATGGCAGTTGCCTCTCTGAGTACTTCGTTGGTAATTTCTATTAGATTTTAATAAAATTTAAAATCTACAAGTTCTTAGACCTCATAAACATGACTCTCAAGATAAATTCAGGTCTTTTGAACTGCATGAAAGAGTTTAAGAAACATTAAAAAATATGGAACATTTGATTTCCACATTACTCTAGAGATGATTCACTATCATTGAGGTACTAAGAATTATCTATCTTTTTGCCTACATAAGAAGAGAAAAATAAAAAGGAAGATCTGAGAGGTTATTATTGGGAAGAGCTTTGTTACCACCATTCTGAATTGAAAGAAATGTTTCCAGTACAGCTGCTTTGCACATATTCACACATAAAGCTCTAGGCCATGGTCAGAAGATGATTAAAGCTATTGCTTGTTAAATAGTTTTTTAAATGGTTTTAAAAATCTGAGGTATAAATAAATACTATTTATGAGCTTGTCCTTTAGAAAGGTGAAGGTGTAAGGGCATTTGTCTCTTTAACAGTCTATTATTGCAATCTAATTCAGAGACAGTGTGTGTGCCTATGCATTTTATTCTAAAGTAATACTATTTTTATTCTCTTACTGAACAGTTTAAACAGCTTAACATTAACCTAAGGGCAGCACTATTTTCTTATGCCATTTTCTACCAAAGCACTAAAGCAGAGAAAATTAACTTTATTCAACACTTGTGTCTTAAAAAGGATAATGAGTTCATCTAGTTAAAGCTGTCCTTAGCTACTCAGTTTATTTCAAGGAAGAAATTATCTGCTCACTCATGATAAGATAATTTGTCACCTTGGAAATTAAATTAGCCAGTCCTGTTTACCTGAGTTGTGCTATATAATACCTACTTGCTCTGTTACTACTTTATATCAGAATGCACTCTATTCTACAGGAACATGTGTTATATAATCAAAGACTATAAAGCAAACAAGTTCTGCTCCATAATCTAAATTGAACCTAATAGATACATAGGAAGAGTTCAATAAATCTCAAAGAATTAACCATTTGATGTTATGAATTAACATGTGTTTCTAACAGAGAAAAACAAATTTATTCCACAATATATTGCCTGAACTCTAGTTTAAAATGTTTAACATTTTCTAAATTTTTTTTCTAATTTTTTGTAACATCAAATAAGAAATAGACCCATTGGAATTGATATGTGCATGTGTGAGATATTCAGCTATAAATACTTCCACTAAAAAATGCTTTTTTGTCTCTCTGAAGTTTTATAAAATGAAGAAAACCTTAATTTCTCCCCATTTTACTACAGTTGAAAATTTTGGATATGAAATTCTTCAATTGCTTTTTAAAAAAATTTCATTTTGGAAGGCATGACAAACATCTTTTATAGGTAGTACAGCTCTCAACATTTATTGAAAAAATAGATTTATGGAGAGAAAAATTTTAACTAAAAGCAATGTTAATGGAAATTAAAGTTGAAGATGTTTAATAACCTAAATAAGTAGGAAGTTTAGCAAATAAGTAAGGGGTTAGGAAAGTTGTTTTACCTTTTTTTTTTATTAATAGTAATGTTTCAAAGATTATAATAGAAAATTTGTGATTGCCAGGTGACAAGTTCAGCTCAGTTGTTCAATCGTGTCTGACTCTTTGTGACCGCATGGAGTGCAACACGCCAGGCCTCCCTGTCCGTCACCAACTCCTGGAGTTTACTCAGATTCATGTCCATTGAGTTGGTGATGCCAATCCAACCATCTCATTCTCTGTCATCCTCTTCTTCTCCCTCCTTCAGTCTTTCCCACCATCAGGGTTTTTTCAAAGAAGTCGGTTCTTCACATCAGATGACCAAAGCAATGGAGTTTCAGGTTCAGCATCAGTCCTTCCGATGAGTATTCAGTACCAATTTCCTTTAGGATGAACTGGTTGGATCTCCTTGCAGTCCAAGGGACTCTCAAGAGACTTCTCCAATACCACAGTTCAAAAGCAGCAATTCTTTGGCACTCAGCTTTCTTTATAGTCTAACTCTCATATCCATACATGACTACTGGAAAAACAAAAGCCTCGACTAGATGGACTTTTGTTGGCAAAGTAATGTCTCTGCTTTTTAATATGCCATCTAGGTTAGTCATAAATTTCCTTCCAAGCAGTAAGTGTCTTTTAATTCAATGGCTATAGTCACCATCTGCAATGATTTTGGAGCCCCCCAAAATAAAGTCTGCCACTGTTTCCACTGTTTCCCCATCTATTTGTGATGAGTTAATGGGACCAGATGCCATGATCTTAGTTTTCTGAATGTTGACTTTTAAGCCAACTTTTTCACTCTCCTCATTCACTTTCATCAAGAGGCTCTTTAGTTCTTCACTTTCTGCCATAAGGGTGGTGTCATCTGTATATTTGAGGTTATTGATATTTCTCCCAAAAATCTTGATTCCAGCTTGTGCTTTATACAGCCCAGTGTTTTCTCATGAAGTACTGTTCATATAAGTGAAATAAGCAGGGTGACAATATACAGCCTTGACGCACTCCTTTCCCCATATGGAAGCAGTCTGTTCCATGTTCAGTTCTGTTGCTTTCTGACCTGCATACAGATTTCTCAAAGGCAGGTGAGGTGTCTGGTGTTCTCAGGTCTTTAAGAATTTTCCACAGTTTATTGTCATCCACATAGTCAAAGCTTTTGGCATAGACAATAAAGTGAAAGTATATGTTTCTCTGGAATTCTCTTGATTTTTGATGATCCAACGGATAGTTGGCAATTTGATCTCTGGTTCCTCTGCCTTTTCTAAATCCAACTTGAACATCTGGAATTTCATGATTCACACACTGTTGAAGCCTGACTTGGAGGATTTTGAGCATCACTTTGCTAGTATGTGAGATGAGTGCAATTGGGTGGTAGTTTGAGCATTCTTTGACATTGTTTTTCTTTGGGACAGGAATGAAAACTGACCTTTTCCAGTCCTATGGCCGCTGGCATATTGAGTGCAGCATTTTCACAGCATCATCTTTTAGGATTTGAAAAAGCTCATCTGGAATTCCATCATCTCCACTACCTTTGTTTGTAGTGATGCATTCTAAAGCTCATTTGACTTCACATTCCAAGATGTCTGGCTCTAGATAAGTGATCACACCATCATGATTATCTGGGTCGTGAAGATCTTTTTTTGTAGAGTTGTTCTGTGTATTCTTGCCACCTCTTCTTAATATTTTCTGCTTCTGTTAGGTCCATACTATTGCTGTCCTTATTGTGTCCATCTTTGCATGAAATGTTCCCTTGGTGTCTCTAATTTTCTTGAAGAAATCTCTGATTTTCTCGTCCTATTATTTTCTTCTATTTCTTTGCACTGATCACTGAGGAAGGCTTTCTTATCTCTCCTTGTTACTCTTTTGAACTCTGCATTCAAATGGGTATATCTTTCCTTTTCTCCTCTGCCTTTTGCTTCTTTTCTTTTCACAGCTATTTGTAATGCTACCTCCAACAACCAATTTGCCTTTTGCGTTTCTTTTTCTTGGGGATGATCTTGATCACTGCCTCCTATACAATGTCATGTAACTCTATTCATAGTTCTTCAGTCACTCTGTCTATCAGATCTAATCCCTTGAATCTATTTGTCACTTCCACTGTATAATCGTAAGGGTTTGATTTAGGTCATTTCTGAATGGTCTACTGGTTTTCCCTATTTTCTTCAACTTCAGTCTTAATTTGGCAATATGAAGTTCATGATCTGAGCCACAGTCAGCTCCCGGTCTTGTTTTTTTCTGACTGTATAGAGCTTCTCGATCTTTGGCTGCAAAGAATATAATCAACCTGCTTTCGGTGTTGACCATCTGGTGTTGTCCATGTATAGAGTCTTCTCTTGTGTGGTTGGAAGAGGGTGTTTGCTATGGCCATGGTGTTCTCTTGGCAAAACTCTATTAGCCTATGCCCTGCTTCATTCTGTACTCCAAGGCCAAATTTACCTGTTACTCCAAGTATCTCTTGACTTCCTACTTTTGCATTCCAGTCCCCTATAATGAAAAGGACATCTTTTGGGGGTGTTAGTTCTAGAAGGTCTTGTATGTATTCATAGAACCATTCAACTTCAGCTTCTTTAGCATTACTGCTCCGGGCATAGACTTGGGTTACTGTGATAATGAGTGGTTTGCCTTGGAAATGAACAGAGATCATTCTATCGCTCTTGATATTACATCCAAGTGCTGCATTTCAGACTCTTTTGTTGAGTATAAAGGCCACTCCATTTTTTCTAAGAGAGTATTCATAGAACCATTCAACTTCAGCTTCTTTAGCATTACTGCTCCGGGCATAGACTTGGGTTACTGTGATAATGAGTGGTTTGCCTTGGAAATGAACAGAGATCATTCTATCGCTCTTGATATTACATCCAAGTGCTGCATTTCAGACTCTTTTGTTGAGTATAAAGGCCACTCCATTTTTTCTAAGAGATTCTTGCCTACAGTAGTATATACAATTTCATCTGAGTTAAATTCACCCATTCCAGTCCATTTTAGTTTGCTGATTCCTAAAATGTCCACGTTCACTCTTGCCATCTCCTGTTTGACCACTTCAAATTTGCTTGATTCATGAAACTAACATTCCAGGTGCCTATGCAATATTTCTCTTTATATCATCTGACTTGATTTTCATCCCCAGTCACAACCACAACTGGGTGTTGCTTTTGCTTTGGCTCCATCTCTTCAATCTTTCTGGAGTTATTTCTCTACTGATCTACAGTAGCATATTGGGCATCTACCGGCCTCGGGAGTTCATCTCTCAGTGTCCTATCTTTTTGCCTTTTCATATTCTTCATGGGGTTCTCAAGGCAAGAATGCTGAAGTGGTTTTCTATTCTCTTCTCCAGTGGACCACGTTTTGTTAGAACTCTCCACCATGACCTGTCCATCTTGGGTGGCCCTATACAGCATGGTTCATAGTTTCACTGAGTTAAACAAGGCTGTGGTCCATGTAATCAGATTGGTTAGTTTTCTGTGACTGGTTTTCAGTCTGTGTGCCCCTGATGGAGAAGGATAAGAGGCTTATGGAAGCTTCCTGATGGGAGAGACTCACTGAGGGGGAAACTGGGTCTTTTTCTGATGGGCAGGGCCATGTTTAGCAAATCTTTAATCCAATTATCTGTCAATGGGCGGGGCTGTGTTCATCCCTGTTATTTGACCTGATGCCAATCTATGGTGGAGCTAATGAAGATAATGGAGACCTCCTTCAAAAGGTCCCAGGCACTCAATGCTTCACTCAGTCCCGCTGACCCTGCAGCAGGCCCCGCTGGCCCATGCCCCCAGCGGAGACTCTTGGACACTCATGGCCATGTCTGGGTCAGTCTCTTGTGGGGTCACTGCTCCTTTTCCTGGGTCCTAGTGGGCACAAGCTTCTGTTTGTGCCCTCCAAGTGTCTGTTTCCCAGTCCTATGTAGGTTCTGGAGGCTCTATGGTGGGGTGAGTGCTATTGACTAAAGGATCAAGAGTAAACACTAAGCCTTTTTTTATATGATTATGTTTTCTGCTGAAGTTTGTCTTTCCAAAATCCATGTGTCAAAATAATAACCTCCAGTTCCTAACAATGTAACTTTGCTTAGAAATAAAATCTTTGTAGAAGCAATTATTTACATTAAGATACAGTCATTGTGGAGAAGTGTGGGAAGCTAATCCTATAGGACAGATGTCCCTCTAAAAAGGAATATTTAAACACAGACATACACACAGGAAGAATATTATGTGATATGTCTAATAAGCCAAGAATGGCAAAGACTGCCAATATACCATCTGAAACTAGGAAAGAGGCATGCAAGAGATTCTCCCTCACTGCCCTCAGAAAGAATTAATCCTGCCAAAACTTTGATCTTGGACTTTGAGACTCTAGAACCATGAGACAATAAATTTTTGTTGTTAAAGTCACCTAGTTCATAATACTTAGTTACAACAGCTTAGCTAATGGTAAGTGTAACAATTGCTTTCTCTTTGGGCAAAAATATACAGTCATATTTTTATGTAATTTTCTAGGTTATATAATGCTTCTCATACATTGCTACATCTAATCCTTAGAATAACCTTTAGGTGTATTTCAGGCTGACTATGTTGCTGTTGTTTAGTTGCTAAGTCGTGTCTGACTCTTTGCAACCCCACAGACTGCATCACGCCAGGTTTCCCTGTCCTTCACCATTTCCTGAGTTTGCTCAAATTCATGTCAGTTGAGTTGGTGATGCCATCCAACCATATCGACCTCTGTGATCCCTTTCTCTTGCTGCCTTCGATCTTTCCCAGCATCCCAGTTATAGCTGTAACTGATTTAATGTAGCTGATTCCAATGAATCAGCTTTTCTCATCAGGTAGCCAAAGCATTGGAGCTTCAGCTTTAGCATTTATTTTTTTGAATGAACATTCAGGATTAATTTCCTTTAGGATTGACTGGTTCTATCTCCTTGAGGTCCAAGAGATGCTCAAGAGTCTTCTCCAGCACCACAATTTGAAAGCATCAATTCTTTGGCGCTTAGGCTTCTTTATGACTGGATTTACTTATCCTGGTTCTGCACATAATGAAACTGCTACTTTTACAACTTAAGAGGATTGGGAAAGTAATAGAACCAATGAAAAGTGAAGCAAAGTATTGAAACTAAATTGTCAAATAAAATTCTATACTAGTTTTTAAATCAAAAAAGTAACATTAAAAAAAAAACTGTCATTTATCTGTTTTTTTTTTCTGCTTAAATCAGAGAAAAATTCCCATTATACACCAAGTGTTCCCTCTAAGAAGATAACTGATAGCACAGAATAACATAATGTGGATATCTAATCATCTTGCCAATGGTTTTCTTTCCATTTACATTAAGAGCTGCCATTCTAATTAAAATGAATTTCTAATATATCTTATATTATGGGAAACGAAAAAATAAAGAAGATGGCCTGAGTAAATTTTCTCCTCAGCTGTTGTATTTCACTTTCTAATCAATGTACTAGAAAAGTGTTTAAGCACCAAACATGAATTTTGTGTTAAGAGAAAATTACTCTTTGTAGTTTGGAAAATCAGCCTTCAGAGATATAAAAATGAGACAATGTTTTTGTTTGTGGAAAAGCGGGGGCGGGGGCGGGGGGGGGAGAAAAGACTGCCTTTGGAGATCAGTCTTTGTAGATGGTTGAACTTTCCTCAATACCACTCTCTGTTTACTGTATCCTCCCCACGCCCCGCCCCCGCTCCACCTAAATTACTGCAGAATGCCTTGAATAAATACTTTACACGTGATTTTAAAATACTATGCATC
>SJXQ01002963.1:252597-303332 GCA_006408695.1 Aepyceros melampus | reverse complement strand
ATTTACAGCCCTTCCTCCAGGTGGTTCTGATGCACAACCACCCATTGTGAGGGTGGCGCCCTCACTTGCATTCAGAGATGAGGGGACTGGCCTCATCTGAGAGGGTGAGTAACTTCCTCTGATCACACAGCAAGAAGGGCCAGAGCAGGGCCCACACACCTTCACTGCTAGGGCTGGGGGAGCACGGGGCGCTTTGGAAAGGGCTCTTCTGGCCTTCTCGCCTCCCCCAGCACCATCCCAGGCACGCAGCTGCTGCTCGGAACAGCTGGGGGATGGGGTAGAGGGGCTGGAAGTAGAGCACAGAGGATTTGGTGCTGGGGCTCCAGCCCTCCCCCCACCACTTACCACTGGGCCTCAGGTTCCTTAAAGTGGGATTAAGCACCAGGGCCCTGACACCTCAGTGGGAAGGGGCTGCAAGGCGGGGGTGGGACCTGCTGTCACCGTCGAGGGACCCTCCGGTCTGCGAGGTTGTGAGCCAGTGTCCGCAGCTTCTCTCGGCCAGCTGCAGGAGGCCCTCTCCTTCCTGCAGCCTTTTTTGGTGGCTGAAACCCTAGACTGATCCCGGAGCCAGACAGGCGGGCAGACAAGCACATTCTTTTCAGGGGAGGCCCCCTCCTCCTCTCCCTGAGAGCCGCGAGGGGAGAGGGCAGGGCCTGCCCAGGCCTGACCCCAGACTGGGTTTCAGGCTGTGAGGCCAAGTCGGGCTCCCTGGGACCTGTGGAGGGAGTGGGAAGGAAAGCCCCAAAGGCCACCATATGCAGCGCGGAGTCTCGTGGGAGGTGGTGGCAGGGGGCTGATTCCAGAAGCCCTGGGGCGCGGGCGCTGCAGTTCCAGGGCTTACTCTGGGCACTGATGACCAGTTTCTGGGCAAACCCCCTGCCCGCCCAGGCTCCGTTTCCCCGATGACTGTCACCAGCCCTGGAACCACATATGATAGGAGACTGGAACCCGAGCTGCAAAAAGGCTGCTTTCAGTTTCAAAAGCCATCAAAGGCCATCCGACTGCTCTGCGTCCCCGTAAAGAAAAGAAAGGAGGGCGTGACGCACATAGAGGTGTACTCCTGACGGCACTTCTACAGTGCTGGTCAACTTAAAAAAACAAACAAAAAACAACACTGTGCTTCCAGCACCTCCCACAGGAACCGGGCTGGACGTGGGCCCCACTCCTCAGGAACAGGGGAGGCAGCTTCTTTCCACAGCCTCCCTCGGGCCAGCGGGCTGACCACCTTGACCCCGGTCACAAGCCCTCCATTCTGGTCACTGGATGGAGGGAGGCAGTCCATCTCGGGTGCCATCCTGGCTGCCAAGTCACCTTGGCAGAGTCTGCCTCTTGGGGAGGTGAAATGGCCTGCAGGAATTCAAGTCCTGCATCCTGGACGCACACACACACACCACACACACACACATCACACCCACGCACACCCCCCCCAAGATGGAGACTTCAAGGAGTGGCGGGAGGGGCGGATGAGTCGAGAAGCAGCCTGGAGGGGCTGTGTCAGCCAGGGGATCAGCGCTCCCTCACTCTGTGGCCAAGCAGTGGCTCTGCTGGCATCCCCCCTGGGTTCCTCCCTGCCATGAGCCCACCAGGCACTCAAGGGCACCGAGCGTGTCAGAGGACTAACGTCCTGTCCAGGGGACAGCAGGACCTCTGAGGCCCTGAGGAGGGTCTGGACCACACTCAGGATGAGTTGGCAGGAACAGAGAACATTCAGCATCCGGAAGACAAGGTCTCCGCCTCTGGGATGGCCTACAGGGTGTGAACAGTCTCGTTAAGTGCCCGCCGGGCTGCAGGGCAGAGCTGGTCATGACCATCACGGAGGGGGTTCTGTCAGGCGCTGCTCTAGGCCCGTTTCTTCCTCGCGGCAGCCCTGGACTAGGAGGGCTGGCCCCGTCACGGCTGCCTTACCAGTGACGACATGGCAGAACGTGGAAGGTCTAACTCCCAAGCAGCCGGCCTGGCCTCTGTCCAGCTAGGGGACAGAGCAAGGAAATCCACATGAAGGCGTTTGTGAGACGCAACTGCAAGAGGATGAAGACACCGAGGAGAACCAGCCTGTGTGCACATGGGGGTGGAGTCTCCTGAGGCTCCTGGAAAGCCGACTAGGGGGACACTCCTGCAGCACTGACGCACTGGCCTTGCTGTGTGTGTGGTCAGTCGCTCAGTTGTGTCTGACTCTTTGTGACCCCCATGGACAGTTGCCCGCCAGGTTCCTATGTCCATGGAACTTTCCAGGCAAGAATACTGGAGTGGGTGGCCATTTCCTCCTCCAGGGTATCTTCCCAACACATGATGAAACTCGGGTCTCCTGCTTGTTAAGCGGATTCTTTACCACTGAGCCACCTGGGGAGCACTGGTCTTTGGGATCTCCCTAAAGATGTGATGAGCCTCCCTTATTTAATCTGCCAAGTGTATGGACAATGATAGGTATTTCACTTAAGAGTCTTTGATTTCAAGGGATGTAAACCCAACATAAAAGAAAAGGGAAGCGTGTCAGGGTAACAGGCATCTGGGGAAGAACGTGAGTGCCATCAGGTCTCCATGACGACAGGAATCACACTGTCACGCTTGCACTTCTCTCCACCCCGCCTCCCACCCAGGGCAGAAAGCAGCCTCCAGATCTGAGCATGACGCGTCTTGGCCCCCACCACCAGAGGGGCCATCACGCGGCGTACTCTGGCCTAGATGGGCCGCCTTGTGGGCAGCAGGTCAGAGCACACTGCTGGGCTCAGCTGGGGCCAGGTGCCCATTCCCGGACCTGGTGGTGGCAGAGGTTTGACAAGAAGGAAAAATGCAGAGTAGTGGGTTCCAGGGAGCAACTGCCGAGAATCTGATACTTGAAGGCCTTGCTGGCTGCTAGATGCGGCTGTCAGGAAGGCACCATCCTCCAGGTCAATTGAGCAGACTTTATTGAGCACCTATTAAGTGCAAGGCACTGTGCTAGGTGCTGTGGGAAATACAGAGAGTGAATACAGAAAGCCCTGCCCACGAGGAGCTCACAGTCTAGAAAAAGAGGTAAGACAGAGTACACAATCAGCCGCAATGACACCACCCAGAGTGGCAAGTGCCAAAGCAAGACAAGTGCTGTGGGGTCACAGAACACCATGAGGCTGCTTCTGGTCAGAAGCTTTAGGCAAGGGTAGAGAGGACACAGGCCGGGCCTTGGAGGGGAATCCATCTGGGAGAAAGGGCATTTTTAGCAGAGAAGAGATTCACTCGGAGTGGGAGCCCACAAGTAACTGAGGAAATTGTGCGGCTGCAGTGAGTGGGCAGATGGGCTATATAGAGTGGGCCATCATGTACGACTGGGAGGTAGACCGCCAAGGACACTAAGCTCAGCAAGGTCTAAACTTGAAGAAGGGTGTGCAGAAGCGTATCTTCAGAAGATAAGTCTAGCAGCTGTGCAGTCTCAGGGGGGTAGTTAGAGGGGGAAAGCTGTGAGGTGGGCTGACAGGAGAGGCTGATGTCCACAGGGAGGCCATGAGCACAAGATGCGCGGCGGGGGGCAATGGCCAAAAAAGGACAATGGTGGGTGAGGGGACCTTGTGGCAGGGTGGGTGGGAAAAGACCAGAGAACAGATGCAGGCAGAGGCTCTGGGGGGCAGTGGGTCTGGGGACGTCTCAGGGCTTCTAGGTAGAGCTAAATATGCACTCATAAGGGGCAGGGCGGGAGCTGGGAGTCACTTCAGCAAAGAGGGGGGCGGTTCGAGTCAAGGAAGTGTGCTGATCTCTAAGGGTGAGTGATCCTCAAAATGTGGGCCATGCACCACCTGTGTGGGAACCATCCAGGGAATTTGCTGAAATGGCAGATTTCCACGCTTTACGCCAGAGCTGCTGAATAAACCTCTTGGGGGGTAGTGTGCAGTCATCTGCATTTTTATTAAGAACTGCTCTCCCTATCATGCGTCCCACAGCTGGTCTGGTTTGGAAACCACCTGTTGAGCTGGTCTTTCTGCTGAACTGGCCTTTAGGTAAAAGAAGGAAAAGGAATGAAGACTGCTTAGGAATGAGGGAAATCTCAGAAAATAGGGAAAGTAAGGGTCAACAGTCGCAAAGAGTCGGACACGACTGAGCGACTGAACTACTCCTTGAAGGAAACTTATGACCAACCTAGATAGCATATTAAAAAGCAGAGACATTACTTTGCCAACAAAGGTCAGTCTAGTCAAGGCTATGGTTTTTCCAGTGGTCATGTATGGATGTGAGAGTTGGACTGTGAAGAAGGCTGAGTGCCGAAGAATTGATGCTTCTGAACTGTGGTGTTGGAGAAGACTCTTGAGAGTCCCTTGGACTGCAAGGAGGTCCAACCAGTCCATCCTAAAGGAGATCAGTCCTGGGTGTTCACTGGAGGGACTGATGTTAAAGTTGAAACTCCAGTACTTTGGCCACCTCAAGTGAAGAGTTGACTCATTGGAAAAGACCCTGATGCTGGGAGGGATCGGGGGCAGGAGGAGAAGGGCAAAGAGCATCCTCTTTGCCAGAGATGGCACCACCGACTCAATGGACATGAGTTTGAATGAATTCCAGGAGTTGGTGATGGACAGGGAGGCCTGGCGTGCTGCGACTCATGGGGTCGCAAAGAGTCGGACATGACTGAGCAACTGAACTGAAGGGTCAACAATGTCATGCTATAGTTGCTGAATGTGGACATGGAGACTCAGGATTGGGAAAAGGTTTCCGAATTTGGAAACTGACTGGTCTCCAATGACTTCCCTCAATTAATCCCACGTGATGGGGTGGAGGCCAAGTTTGCAGACACAGAAGGGAAAAGTGGGAAGGGGAAGGGAGGTAGCAATGAACAGAGATCCTTAGGGAAATCAGGTTGTTTTAATCTCAGGATCTGAAATATGTAGGGAATAATGAGAGAGGTAGATAAGGAAGAAATGGAGTGAGTCAGAGTAACTAACCAAACAAACTACAGCTGGGAGATGAGAGGAGATGGGCTGAGGGCCACAGGATGAAGAGGACAGGTGGGGACGTAGAAGTGTTGCTGGGGAGGTAGAGGTGGGGGGAAATTCCTTAAGGAAGGCCACGTCTCAGAGATGTGTGGGAGGCAGGCTGGGCCTGAGGTGGGAGTGGTGCCAAGGCCCAACTCCAGGGGACCCAGTGCTATTCTCATGGTAGGGGGAAGGGCATGAGACTCAGTGCGGGTGGAGGTTCAGAGCATCATGGATTCTATGTGCGGATCACATTCCACAAATGCCACAATAAGCCTAAGCAATAAAGCAAGATTATCCCTCCTCTCACTGACACCAAAAGCTACAACAGGTCAACGGAGTCCCTGGTGGCAGTCACGCCCTGCTAAGTCTCCCGAACAACGCTGACCCTTCATCCAGGATGGCTGAGCCTTCTGACTGTTTTTGTAGCCACCGGACTATAGAGTCCCAAACACTGGCTACTTGACAGAAAGACCAAACCAGGCTTTCTTCTCCCAGGTGGCAGTCTGGGGCGTGGGGAAGAATGTAGGCCCAGAGATCATTCAGCATCACTGCCTACTTATTCTTTAACTCTGGACAACTTCTCGGAGTCTACTGCACGAGGGTGGCGCCCTATGCCCTGCCA
This sequence comes from Aepyceros melampus, assembly GCA_006408695.1. Classification (NCBI taxonomy): domain Eukaryota; kingdom Metazoa; phylum Chordata; class Mammalia; order Artiodactyla; family Bovidae; genus Aepyceros; species Aepyceros melampus. Next base: position 297,773 of record SJXQ01002963.1, on the reverse strand, counting down.
CCTGCTTCACAGGAATGCCATGGAATACAGGATGCTGAGTCACCTGGAGGCGTGACAGCACTGCTGCAGACACTCCCCAGGGTGGTTCAGAACCCCACCAGGGGAGGTGGACCGGGAGGATCAACACTGAGCCTGGTATTAAGAGGAGTCTGAGAACAAGTAATGACTTCTTAAAATAATGGTGTGAGAATTGAGCTTTAAAATATTAAATTTAACTACACTTGATAGATTTCAGAAAGAACTGTGGATCCTGTTTCATGTTATAATTTACCAAGGTAAGTAATGCTTTTCTGAAACTCCTCCCACTTACCTTCTGCATTCTTCCTTCCTGCACCCAAGGAGGAGGAAAGGGGCTGGTGGTGCTCTCAGAGACAATACTAAGATCACACAGGCTTATGTAATTCAAAGGTCAGGTCACTTCTAGAGCCTAGAAAACTCCTGACCTCTAGGCCTAGCCAGCTCTACCTAGCATCAGTGGAGCCTCAGCCCCGCTTCCAGGAAGACCAGTGGCTAAGTCCTGGCAATCAAGGCATGCCCCTTGGGTCCTTTTCTGAACAGGAGCAGTGCTGGATGGCAAGGCCACTTGACCTGGAAGGTAAAGTCACTGTGAGAGGGACCCAGCCCTCACACCTCTGCTGTTGTTTTTAAAAACCATCATTTGTGAAGCTGAGGCACAGGGGCTGTGACTGAAGTTGCCTTCTGGCCTCCACGTGCACAGCTGGATGACTTGTGTATCCTACCCCCAGGAACCAGCTCCACACCAGAATGCATCTTAAAGGCATCCAAAGAAAACATGACTGAAGTCCGAATTTGGCCACCCGAGGACTCTGGACTCACCCCTGGAGGGATGCAGGATCATACATGCCTGGAGGGAGCACTGTGGGGAGCCAGCGAGGTCTGCTCATGGCCAACCAAGTCCCTTCACCATGAAGAATGAATCTGCACTGAGTCCTTTGGAATTGTTTCTGGGGGCCACAAGAGATGTGATCTACAAGGCAGATGTGAAACTGATCGTGAGCAGCCTGGGGAAAGAACAAGTATAAAATACAAAGCCCTTTGAAGGTCCAGAGAACAAGAAAGATGTTAACAGTTAATTATCCAGAAAAAGAATTTTCACTGACAAAGAATTTAGGCAACACTGAAAACACAATACTAAGATATCAATTCTGAGAAAGACCCATAGGAAGGGCAGCTTAGAGAACACTAAAGAGATTAACACAGGAAAAATAAATATGGGGCTTGGGCCCCCACAGAAGCTACTAATGCTATTTATTGGCTTGGGTCATTCTTGAGAATAGAAAACCAGTTTTTTGGCAAAGCTGCACAAACTTCACATGGGGCATCTCCCAAGGTTGTGGACACCAAACTACTGTAATAATGATGCTCTTCACTAAACTTCCTCACATCCCACTAGTATCTTCAGAGCTAAGATGTGACTTCTAGAGTCAGTCAGGGACTGAGTGGTTAGTGTCCCAGCCATGCACGAGGGATCCAGTTCACAGCTGTGGACCTGGGCGCGTCCAGACAGAGGGCACTTGGAGCCTCAGTTCCCTCTTCTGCAGGTGGGAAGGGAGGAAGGGCTGGACTACGTGGGCCTCAAGTTTCTCCCAGCCGGATACTCCGTGCGTCTAACTCTGCCCTGGTCATTAACAATGGCTAGGCACAAGGTGCCATCTAGTGGCACCACTTGTCCACTCTCACAAATGGCTCCAATGAAAGACCCCAGAGGAGCAAACTTAACTCCTACAGACTCTAATTCCAGGCGTGAGGGTAGAGGAGGCTAGGAGGGTGAGCACACTTCATGTCAGTGGACGTGACATAGTCATCTCAAGAAAATATACTTTAAGAGTTCTTGCTTTCCCTAAGAAAGCAACTCTTTTTTTTTTTTTTTAAGAAAGGCTAACCATATCCATTTGTCAATATTTTCAGCATTAAGGAAAATAGTTTAAAAAACATAAAAATGTAAGTGCACTCAAGAGTAACTGCTATTAAACAGTTCTGAACAGGCAGAAAATGTAGACTTTCCTTTTACAGAAAATGTTAAATCTGTAATAGCAGCATAATGTATATATATAAAAAAGCTGGTTTTGAAAACCCAGATTTTTTTTATACACAAAACATCTGTGTTTTTTTTTTTCTCCTATACACTACAACAGCATTTCCACTGGGAAATTGGTTTCTTCACATTATGTCACTTTCTGCTGCCACATGCAGATACTAGCTTGAGTGTATGTGTCTTCAGCCCAGAGCCCCAGTTCCCAACAGCCTTCAGTCCAATACCATGGCGGAGAGTGCGTTCAGGTCTTTCATGTATGGATGGGCCGCCAAGATCTGGTCGATTTTCAGTTTTTGCTCTGAGTCAGGGAAGATCTTCAGAAGGGCTTCCCTCAGCTCGTTGGTTTCTGCAGGAGATCTCTGTGCTGGCATGGGCAGATTCTGCTGGATGTTGGAAAGGTTGGGCAAAAGTGGGAAGCGGGGTTGCTGAGGAAGCCAGTGGCTGGGTGGGGTGCCCTGAATCCGGGTCGGAGGCTGGTGGCTGGTGCTGGCTGCCTGGGCGCCAGAGACTCTGAAGTTGGGGTCAAACATGCCCACATTTGGCAGGGCGTTGAGTAGGGGCGCATATCTCTGTGAATGGAAGCAAGCCCTGGTGAGCTAGGTTAGGAGACAAATAAGAAATCTGTCTTATAAATACCTGCTGCTGACTCCAAAACTCAAGGAGCTGCTCCCTGGCCTCTGAAGGCAAGAGAAGACTGCAGCCATGGCAGGGAGGGCAACCAGCCACAGACAGGCCCATGGGGATGCCGCTAATACCAATTCCAGCCCAGTCGTGACAGGGAATGCTGGCTCTTCATGAGCCACTCCACTTCCTGGCCTGCTGCTGTGAGGACTGACCCTATCCAGCTGCTTGGCTCTGAACCAGGGTGTACCAGGAAGGTTTCAAAAGATCTGGACACAGGACCATACTCTCTTGCAGACTCAGATTCTCCGTGGGGCCAGGCTGATGGGATCTTTGGGCAGAGAGGCTGCCTCCCCAGCCCTTCAAGTCTGAGTGAAATGTTGGCGTCCACAACTTGGAACGCACAGGTGTCTAGGGCATCTCTACCATTAAAACGCCCCCAACTTGACTGTGCTTGCAGGAGAGAAATGGGGTTGACCGAACACTTTTCCAAACTTCACAAGCTCAGTCCCTCCGTGGGGGCAGGGGCAGGGGTGCAAGTGACTGGCTTCGCATTCAGTGGCTCTTACGTGGGCAAGCAGGACTGACCCTGACGCCAGGCTGCTGAGGCTGGAGACGGAGACAGAACTCTCCTCTGAAGTTTGACCCACGGACCCTGATGCTTGCACACAGGCCTCAGGTCTTAAAGCCTAGCAGAGAATTTCCAAGCTAAGACTTTGGAAGAAAAATAAGATGTATGGCCATTCAGCAGGAGCTTCAATGGCTACCATTCTCTTGGTGGAGGCGGGTAGAGAAGCAGGACCTTTGGGAACTGAGCCCTCATCTGTGTAATAAAACACAAAGGCTCAAAAGAGAAATGATTCACAAGACCTGGGAGTGGAAATCATGCTGGTCTCGTGTGCTGAAGGCAAGTTCTGTATGAGCCACCTGCCCTTTCCAATCCAAACCCAGAATCCCCCAAAGGCCCTGTCATAAACGGACAGGATCAGCTCTAAAGTCTAGAGAATTTCCAAGCTAAGACTTTGGAAGAAAAATAAGATGTATGGCCATTCAGCAGGAGCTTCAATGGCTACCATTCTCTTGGTGGAGGCGGGTAGAGAAGCAGGACCTTTGGGAACTGAGCCCTCATCTGTGTAATAAAACACAAAGGCTCAAAAGAGAAATGATTCACAAGACCTGGGAGTGGAAATCATGCTGGTCTCGTGTGCTGAAGGCAAGTTCTGTATGAGCCACCTGCCCTTTCCAATCCAAACCCAGAATCCCCCAAAGGCCCTGTCATAAACGGACAGGATCAGCTCTAAAGTCTCACTGTCTTGAGGCACTGGGGGAGCTGTCTCTCATTCCTTTCAGCTTACACCTTTTTCAGCTGAGAAATACACAGAAATGTAGCTTATTTCGGTTTTTAAAAAGAGAAAAGGCCTATCACTGGGGAATACGATCTGCCACTTAGGCGCACAGGACGAACAATGTCCATTCTTGAGAATTCTGAAAATGGAAACATGTCTTTAAACACAAACAAAAAACCCCCAATCGACAAGAAAGAAAACCTAAGCTATCAAATTAATTTCAGACAAATATAGAATACTTGCTTCTCTACTTGGTGAGGTAGATAGTAACAGTTTCCCAGGTAGTGATTCCTGAACAGTAAATAAATTCATATAAGCATAAAATATTCAAAGTAAATGACTTGGCAAAATGAACTTAAAAAGATACACACACACAAAGCCTAATTAGCACTCACTAGCAAGTGCCCACCAGCATGATCTGCTCTGTCTTCTCTGGCCACAGAAAGTCTGGCTCCCCATCCTCTCTTCTGGGATTAAAACCAAATGAACCACAAATGAAGATTTGGTCTCTGGGAAGCATTCCACCTATATTTCACCAGCACTGAATTTAAGGCTATTTTTAAAAATAAAATACCATTTATAACATTCAGGGAGAGAGGCACTTGTACTTGAAGCACAAACAACTGAAACAAATTTGTAAACACAAGACAATCTGGAAAAGGAAATAAATACCTAAGGAAGACCTCCTTCCGAAGAAATTCTTCTAATCGAGGTCCACTTCTTCCCAGAGGATCATCAGGAACCATAAATATGTCCCCCACAAAGGTATACTGGAGCAATCTACAACAGGGAGAATAATTAGAGTGTGGGAGAAAAAGGTAAATTAAAAGACTGCTTAACTGCATCCACCTGCAATGCAAGAGACCCCGGTTCAATTCCTGGGTCGGGAAGATCCACTGGAGAAGGGACAGGCTACCCATCCCTTCTTGGGGTATTCTTCTGTCAGTATTCCCGGGCTTCCCTTGTGGCTCAGCTGGGGAAGCATCTGCCTGCAATGTGGCAGACCTGGGTTTGATCCCTGGGTTGGGAAGATGCCCTGGAGAAGGGAAAGGCTACCCACTCCAGTATTCTGGCCTGGAGAATTCCATGGACTGTATATGTATAGTCCATGGGGTCACAAAGAGCTGGACGTGACTGAGAGACTTTCACTTAACCGCTAAAGCAAAGAAAACCAAACACACCCCAGTGAAACCACTTTCTCTTTTGGATACAAATACAAGAGTAAGAAACTTTTACCTATTGGCTCTCATATTTCTTATCAAGCCTTTCAGATTTTTATCTGGGCTTGGGAAGCAGCTTCCTTTCTTAATATAACGTTCAATATAACTTTGAAAAACAAGATGGAAAGACTGTCACCTTAGGATACAATGGGTGCTCAACAAAGGTTTAATTTTTGAATAAATGAGCTCATAAGCAAACCTACTGATGTTCTTTTAAAAAAGGGAATTAGTATATGAAGAAATACTGAAGGTCAGTTGAATATGATTTATCAAGTCTAGAAAAATGTTTTTAAAAGTCCAAATGCCTGATTTGCTGCCTGGATCTTGGTTTCTGCCTTGCTTTATGACTTCTGAAGGCAATGGGTTGGTGTGCAAGTGAGTCTTCACTGCACTTAAACCTCTATGCACACACAGATGAGTGTCCGATAAACACTGACAATGAGCTCAGGGCACAAATCCAACAGAAACATGTGCTAGAAGATTAATGGCTTGTTAACTGTGCCCAGAAGGTCAAAGACCAATTCTCACTTCAGCTATCAACAACAGTTTCTTAACAGCATATGGATCAAATGCATATAGTAACTAACTTTCACCTGGGTATCATTTTCTAATACCCTCTAATGATTCAACAAACATAAATATCAGACAAGAGGCAACCATGAAACCCCCTAGACAGGTAAGTAAGTAGTTACACTAGTTATATACCAATTATACCAGATACACACAACCTCAAGGTATGTTTTTTAGATTTCCGGCATTTATGACTCATCCCTGGCACTACCATAAGACTGCTGGTTTTTGGTAAGCACTTGTCAGATGATGCTTGTTTACAGAAAGTCCTGGAAGCCTGTGCTCACTGATCTTAATGTAGCTGAACACACTCAGGGTGTCATCACAAACAGAAAACTTACTTTGTTATTTTGGATATTCAATGTGCTTTCAATACAGATGACTAAACTTTGATGGTAAAATGCTCAAGAAAAGTATCAGATATTAAAAAGTAGAACTATTCTTTCCTTTCCCCAAAGTGAAAACCCAGTCAGCATACTGATTTTGGTACTATGCTCTTACTGAAATCACAGCTGTTATCAAACCTAGCCTTCATATTTCACTGTTGAGTAAAGCCTAGGGGAGGCCCGAAGACTTGCTCAAGTGTCCCTTGGCATCAGGCCATGGTCAAGCTAAGTGGTCATTTCTGCTCCATCACACAGTAAATAGTTAACTGGGCCACAAAGATATTCCTCTTGCCAGGGGACACTGGTCTACAGAAGACGCCTGTGGGCACCAGAGCGCGTTCACACATCACCTGCTGGTGCTGCTGCTCTGTGCTCGGTCCTCCCGCTTACTGACAGGGGCCAGCAACCCTGTGGATTGGAAGCACAGTCTTATGATAGCTTTGGTCTCCTAAACTGCTTCCAAGGTGACAAAACACAAACAGTAAACAACAAAAAACATCTCTGACCAAAGACAAAGAAAAATGTTATTACCTTTTTGTAATTATTTCTCTCCAGGAGACTGACTCAGTAACAAATTCTCTGAAGTTATCATTTGTTACAATTATGCCACCAGTTTTGTCTGCTAAGTGTAGTAGAAACCTATGGTAATATAAGAGTGGTTAAAACAGGCAAGCAGGCATCCCTAGCTCAGAGTAGTTTTACTATAAAAAACAAAAGGATTTCCTCTTCACAGGAAAATCAAAGAATTTAACCAAGGCTGGGATGCAGAAACGTTAAGCCCCTGTCAATTGAACATCAACTTGAAATACTGAACACCTGAAATTACTAGAACGATTATAAATGAAGGTCTGGTTTTCATAAAATCTTTTTAAAAAATAATCTTAACCATAATTTATACATTTTTCTAGACAAGTTGTATTATCAATACAGAGTGGTAATATGGTAACACATAAGGACTAGAGAAGGAATGAATCAGAATTGATGCCTGTGAAATCACTATTCAGTTTTCAGTTGCTAAGCTACGGTACTTTGGTTCTAAGATTAGCCTTGCCACAGTCGGCCTTGCATTTTTTTTTTTAGCCTAAATTCACATTTTCTGCTCTGACTTAAGAAGAGATGTCCAGAACTGGCATTAGATACACTCAAATGCAAATTATGAGAAGATATATGGTGATCATATGGGCTTCCCTGCTGGCTCAGAGGGTAAAGCATCTGCCTGCATGCAGGAGACCTGGGTTTGATCCCTGGGTCAGGCAGATCCCCTGGAGAAGGAAGTGGCAACCCATTCCAGTATTCCTGCCTGGAGAAGCCCATGGATGGAGGAGCTTGGTGGGCTACAGTCCACGGGGTCGCAAAGAGTCAGATACGACTGAGTGAGTTCACTTTCACTTTCATACAGTGACCAAAAAGTGTAACAAGTAAACATTATGGAGAATTGTTTCATTATTTGAGATTATTCATGTTCAAACCCTCTTAATGAGAGGTTTGGAGGACAATATGAGTTTTATCCCCTAGTCAGGATGACCACATTTGTCTGAGGCAATGCAAACAAAAATAATGAAACAATAAAATAAGTGAAATCACTGGAATTAAAGGTGCAAAACAACTGCTTTTATTATCAGTAGGGGGTACTTAAAAGGAGATCAAAAAACAAGCCTCATTAGTTTCAGAAATCTTAGGAAAACTTGATAAGTAAATATGATTTAGCATGAGTATCTTAAATTATTTCTAATTGGCATGAACAGTAAGTAGTAATGTTTGTCTACAAGTATTAATGAAAATAGGCAGTAAAGCTTCTGGGCGTGTACTGTGAATTAGGACACATGTTCACATCTGCTAAAAACCCAAAGAGCCACATAAATTAAGTGAAAACCTAGTTTACATACTTGCATATGCACTCAAATTCTGTAGGTGTGAGAAGGAAGCTGCTGCGTTAACAGCATCTGAAGGCTCTTCATGAGCCTGGCAGTCCAATCTGCCTTTTCATGTGAGCTCTCCAGGGTCCCTACCCAGTACCTCTGGAGCAAGGGTAATCCCTCCATCCCAACCTCCCAATACTTTCTCACCTACGCCCCTACCCACAGGTGCTTCCTTCCGCACTCTTTCATGCCATCTCAGATTCTCCCCAGATCTGGTCTTTCATACCAGTCTGGTGACGGGCAAGAGGTTGTCAGTGAGCAGGCCCTTTGGACCTTTTGCTGAATGTCTGCTATCACTCCAAGTTCTCTTCCCCTGCAGAGCTCCTCTTTTCATCTCTCATCCCTCTGACCATCATTCACTACCTCGGGTTACAAGCTAAGCACTGTCTTCCATGTGAGGGAGCACTGTGGTGGAACAATGAGGCAAAACCACCAGGCTGCTATAAGTGCTAGAGGTCAGAGGGAAAGAGGGTGAGGGCAGGAGAGCCGAGAACAGGAGGCCAGCACTGCAGTTCCTAGACACTCGTCTCAGCACCTGCTCCCTGAGCAAGGTACCAACCTAGGAAATGCAGCTTATTCCTTTAACACGAGGTCGGCTGAGACTGTCTTCTATTATATGGAAGAAATGCTAAGGGCTCAGGCATCACAGTGACAGACCAAGTCACCAGCCAGATAGAACCAGGAGGAGACAGAGCAAGTGTGAAAAGCACTCTTGAGGCTGCCACACTAAGACAAGACAAACATTACTTCTAGGAAGTATTTAAAAAGACTACAACTCATACGGGCTTTTACTTATAGATTCTCAGCCATGTTTTATTAAAAAAGTTTTTTTAACTCAATAGCTTCTTTGGTAATGTCCCTGAATATATTAGTATAACCTTAAAAACTATGAATGTTAAAATTCCCAAACTGGGGTCAAGCATGTCCTTTTAAGATGTGGACTCAGGTGCCTGATGAGCTGTCTGGTGGAGCAGGTAGCTGGGTCCTCACCACCCCACAACCACTTTAGAAAGGAAAACAGCCTTTCATACCTGTCATCATGAGAAGCAATTCTTTCTCCAAAGACCATCCGTGCAGGAGTTAAAGATAATATTCCAAGCTCCTGGAGCTGGGTTAAGAAGTGCTGTTCTGTTTATGGAACAAGTTGAATACACATTCAGAAAAAGGCTATCTACCCAGATGTTTGAATAAATGAAAGCACCCCCAAATGTTTCACTTGGAGAGTTGTGGGTAACTTTTTTTCTATTGACTCACAAAGATTGCATTTTGTGAACTTACTGGGAAGGGGGAAAAAATCAAGGAAGACATATTCCAAAACAAATGTAATGTAAAAATTGACTTTAGCTATTTTTTGAACTTAAAAATGTTCAACTTATTTGCTTCTTAAGAAGAATAAACCATAAACCTATACATAAAGGATCTTACTATTAAGAACTTTTTCTCAGCTATATTACAAGCAATAGAGGACAAAGAGAGTGAGGGCCAAAGTCCCTGAGAGAGGGCAGGGGATGGAATAGAAGAGGGATGCGAGGGAGGCAGACAGACTGTTCTGTCCTGATCCTGAGAAAGGTCTGCTTGGTCCCTAATCCAAGTCTGTCAAATCTCCCTCTGATGCTACCCTATCTAATCTCTTCTCTGTTATCGGTACAAATATTTACTGATTTTCATGGGAGTGGGTCATGACAGAGAATAAAAGAGGGCCAAACCACAAACGAGGAACAGGCAAAACAGCAGCTACAGGCTCAGGGCCTGAGATCCCACCGCTGCATTCCCCACAATGGCACTCGCCACTGACGCAGGCGGAAACGCCCACACACAGTGCTTTATGGCTCCAGAAGCGCACAGCACAGAAGGCCTCAGTTCAGTTCAGTCGCGCAGTCGTGTCCGACTCTTTGCGACCCCATGAATCGCGGTATGCCAGGCCTCCCTGTCCATCACCAACTCCCGGAGTTCACTCAGACTCACGTCCATTGAGTCTGTGATGCCATCCAGCCATCTCATCCTCGGTCGTCCCTTTCTCCTCCTGCCCCCAATCCCTCCCAGCATCAGGGTCTTTTCCAATGAGTCAACTCTTCGCATGAGGTGGCCAAAGTACTGGAGCTTCAGTTTTAGCATCATTCCTTCCAAAGAAATCCCAGGGTTGATCTCCTTCAGAATGGACTGGTTGGATCTCCTTGCAGTCCAAGGGACTCTCAAGAGTCTTCTCCAACACCACAGTTCAAAAGCATCAATTCTTCTGCGCTCAGCCTTCTTCACAGTCCAACTCTCACATCCATACATGACCACAGGAAAAACCATAGCCTTGACTAGACGGACCTTAGTCGGCAAAGTAATGTCTCTGCTTTTGAATATACTATCTAGGTTGGTCATAACTTTTCTTCCAAGGAGTAAGCGCCTTTTAATTTCATGGCTGCAGTCACCATCTGCAGTGATTTTGGAGCCCAAAAAAACAAAGTCTGACACTGTTTCTACTGTTTCCCCATCTATTTCCCATGAAGTGATGGGGCCAGATGCCATGATCTTCGTTTTCTGAATGTTGAGCTTTAAGCCAACTTTTCCACTCTCCTCTTTCACTTTCAACAAGAGGCTTTTTAGCTCCTCCTCACTTTCTGCCATAAGGGTGGTGTCATCTGCAATCTGAGATTATTGATATTTCTCCCAGCAATCTTGATTCCAGCTTGTGTTTCTTCCAGTCCAGCATTTCTCATGATGTACTCTGCATATAAGTTAAATAAGCAGGGTGACAATATACAGCCTTGACGTACTCCTTTTCCTATTTGGAACCAGTCTGTTGTTCCATGTCCAGTTCTAACTGTTGCTTCCTGATCTGCATACAGATTTCTCAAGAGGCAGGTCAGGTGGTCTGGTATTCCCATCTCTTTCAGAAGGCCTGCAAGACTCTTTCAGGGATCCTACTGCAGAAACGACTGAAATGAGCAGTGCTGCCTCATTCTCAAGTACCCTCTGCTAGGACAAATACACTTCCCCTGAGGAAGGGAAGTTGGGATACCTGGGAAATGTACTTTTACCATTTCTACCCCAACAGCGACTAAGTTTTTATTACTTCCTGCTGAAAGTGCTGCGTGGGTTCTGTTCTCACCCTTCCTCTTCCCAGTCTACCTTTTATTTCCAGGTAGTCTGATGCATCGGAGAAGGCAATGGCATCCCACTCTGGTACTCTTGCCTGGAAAATCCCATGGGCGGAGGAGCCTGGTAGGCTGCAGTCCATGGGGTCGCTAAGAGTCAGACACGACTGAGCGACTTCACTTTCACTTTTTGCTTTCATGCATTGGAGAAGGAAATGGCAACCCACTCTAGTATTCTTGCCTGGAGAATCCCAGGGACGGGGGAGCCTGTTGGGCTTCTGTTTATGGGGTCGCACAGAGTTGGACACGACTGAAGCGACTTAGCAGCAGCAGCAGCAGTCTGATGCATCAAGCTGCTTGGCACAGCCCTTTCACCAATCTTCCCATTAAGACCCAAGAAAAGAAAAACCTTAACTTTCTCTGGATATTTCAGGATCCATAATAAGTTAAGATCTTCCATGTGTGGCTTGTAGGTCAGCCATGCAGTACCACACAGTGAACATAAATGACTTACATTAAGCTATTAAACAAACTGGTAAAAAGACATGTGAAGGTTCCAAATTTATCAAATATCATTTTCAAAAATACTATTTAAAGAGGAAGAAACCTAGCCTAGTAGAAAGACATATTTAATCAACTTTTTAGAAAGTCAAAGAAAATTTTTGTGATATATAATGAAGACTAACATAACTCTTTATAAACATCTATTAAACTTTCCATCCCTCCCCGAAGTATGTCTTATGCTCCACTCTCTTCAACTGATTTTTTTTTAACTGGGTCCAACAAATTTAGTTTTGTTTTTAAAGCTTTAAAGCTGCTGCCTATGGCACATGGCACCATTCTAAGTAGTGTGTGTTGCAATTAAGAGCCAACTGATTACCTAATTATTAGTAACCTGGAAAAATTAGTTTGTCTCACCTGTGACATTAGGATCACGCCTTGTTCTCCACTGTGGAACAAATACAGTGATGTTTCTGTTGCCGAGCTTCCAGAAATATTCAACCGCAATTGCAATTCCACGACATGAAAAGAACTTTTTCAGACCATGGCTATATGAAAATAAGTAAAATTTATTTCAGTTGAAAGCATGTTTCAAGCATGTTAAGTTTTATCAGAATAAAGTGAAAAAGTAAAATCCACAAACAACAAAAACAATTAGGACAGTATTTCCCTTAATAGTTTGCTGCTTTGCAAAGCCAAGAGAAACCATGGTAGGAGATGTGACTCAACAGTTTCATGATTTCTGTTTTATTTTATTCAGTTGATTTGAGTGTGCTTCTGTGGTAGAGGGCAGTTTGAGCTTCGGGGCTATACTTGTTTACTAAACCTTTTATGTTTGGTTTTAGATGAAGAGCCCATTCTCGAGAGTCCTAGTCCACTCGCCTCCAAGAATCTTTGATGAATGTTAGAAGGAATTTGTGGCCGCAGCAGAAGCAGCTATGATCAGAATGATCCCATGACATGTTCTCACCACCACAGCTTCCAGGGGTTTCAAATGCATCTGCCTCCATCCAGGAGGGCTGTATCCCCTCTGGACAACTGGGAAACCAACTCAGTTTACAGCTTCCAGAACAAGCTGACGGCAAGACTCACTGCAACTACCTGGGGGCCTGGGCATGATTCTCGTGAAGGAAGCAGAAAGCAAGGGGAAAGTAATTAAACAAGGGACGGTACTGAACACAAGCAAGCATCAGACACTGCCGCATCACAGAACTGCCAACTCTAAGAGAGGGGCTGGAGCTAAGTTCCGTCTTTACCAGAACAGGTGGTGGCCAGATCAGGTCCTTACTTTGTAACTCATGGCACGGAGGATTAAAAACTGCTTCCACCCCAAAACCAATTTCAAAAGAAATGAAGAACAATATTTAAAAATTATTCTCCAGCAGTTAAGGAAAAGCAGAGGTTTTAACCCTTTCAAATATCGCCAGTGGTACTGTCCCCAACTAAATCTACGTTTTCATGGAGCAAGAATGGACTGGGCCTGTAACAAGCATCTAACATCCAGAAGAGTGGCTCAGAAATGCCTCCTTTTAGAGGCTAAAACCCACTCTTCTCAGTGAATCATAAATCAGAGACTGCACAGGCATTAGCTCCACTCCAGGAAATGTACACAAGTAAACAAACCCATTCTTGATGAAATAACTTAGCAGTGGCTTGTTTATCTAAAAACATTTAAACGAGGCAGGAATGTAGCAATATGGCATTTGTTACTGGAAAATCAGCTTGAGGTGGGTAGTTTTTGTACAGAAGGTCTTAGTCTTGAGAGACATGCACTAAAAAAGCTTATTAAGTGCCTTAGCTAATTTATCAGACACAAATGTATATGAACTCTTTTTCCTCTTTTCCTTAAATGTTTCTGTTGACAGCAACAGCAGAAACTAAGTGGAAATAAAGTTTCAGTCCATTCCTTTGGGTCCTGGTGGTTCAGATGGTAAAGAATCTACCTGCAATGCAGGAGACCTGGGTACAATCCCTGGGTCAGGAAGATCCCTGGAGAAGGGATGGCTATCACTCCAGTATTCTTGCATGGAGAATTTCATGGACATAGGAGTCTGGTGGGCTAAAATCCACAGGGTCACGAAGAGTTGGACACGATCAAGCGACTAACGCTTTTTAGGAAAAGGAGGGAAATGACAGTAGATAAAACTCTACTGCCCTGGAACCCCTCCCAAGCTTAGAGGGGGAAAGTGGGGTTTCTAGAAACATTAGCACGAAAACAAAATTCCAGGGGCTTCCCTGGTGGCTCAGTGGTAAAGAATCCACCTGCCGATGCAGAAGACACGGGTTTGATCATTGGTCTGGGAAGATCCCACAAGCCTAGGGGCAGCTAGGCTCTTGACGCTGTGCTCTAGAGCCTGGAAGCCCCAACTGCTGAGCCCATGTGCCAAAACTGCTGAAGCCTGTGTGCTTGAGCGCCTGTGCCCTGCGCAACAAGAAAAGCTACCACAATGAGGAGCCTGCACACTGCAACTAGAGGGTAGCCCCTGCTGTCCACAACTGGAGAAAAGCCTGAGCAGCAATGAAGAACCAGCACAGATAAATAAATGAAAAAAAAAAAAAAGAAAGAAAAACAACCAATTCAAAGGGTTAGTTATCCTCAGTGATAAGAGCGAACATTTATAATACCCTGAAAAATTTCTAGAGCTGATTCAGGAATAAATGGCAGTTCAAACTTCTGGTAAAGAACGTATGGACTAATCCAGAAGACAAATAAAATAAATAAAATCAAGTAGAGCCAAATTATTTAGTTTAAAATAATAAGGTCCCACTTTTATTTTCATATCATAACCAACCAAAAAATGTGCTGTCTCCTAGCCTCTCTGTAATCACAAAAAAGCAACTTGCTGACAGGTAAACACAGACCAACTGTCTTTTTTGACTCAGAGACAAAGGGTACACATACAGTAATACCTCTCTACCCTGGTGAAGGCCAAAGCTCTGGGGCTCCCAGATGCAAATGGAGAATTAACAGATATTAAGCCTGAGGAGCCAGATGTGCAGGCTCTCAAGGGAGAGTTAAACTTCTGTTTCCATATACTTGGAGACAAGTTACACCATTGTGTTGTTTTCCTCTTCTGTATTGTAGCAGACAGTCAACTAGAAAGAAGAGGATTCAAAGCAGAGAGGAGATGGGTGAAAATGCCTGATAAAACCGATTAAAATGCAGGGCCATCACAGAACCAGGCAGGGCAGTGTGGGGAGAGAAAGAAACCCTTTGAGTTACCCAGGAAAGAGTAATTCTTTTCTATAGCCTCCATTTAATAACAAGAGCCATGGAACCCTGATATACAAGACTGCCATGAAAAAATGGTTAAAATATATAGGCAAGTGAAGGGACAAACCTCATCTACATGGAAAATTATCTATTCAGATAAGTCAGGTGCTCTTTGCTGAAGTTTCAGACTGACAGAGACTAAATGTTATCTGGCCACTGCGGTGATGTCTAGCCATACACCACATACAATTTCCATTTACTCATCGTTTGACTCATTCACGGTGACAAAGGGGAAAAACCAAGTAGAGATATGCATAATCAGCAGCATTAAGTAGGGTATTTCGGAATTTCTCACGGTGTGTTAGAAACTGCAGACATCACACTGGTCTGGCAAATAAATAAGGCTTTGCAGAAACCCAGGGATGAGTGGGCTTGAGTGGCTTTAAGGAAGGGTTCAAACCTATTGCTCAAATACTCGTTTCCTTTTTAACTACTTCCCCAACTAGCTAGGTCAAGCTAGTGAGGTTTACTCAGCAGTGCTTAAGCAACTCAGGAGTAATGTATCCAATGGCGCTAAGGCCTAAAAATTCAATTTCAACTTCTGTGGAAAGAGGTGGGGTGCACGATGGCTCTGGAGAACTGTATCATGGGTCAAAATTTTGTAGCTGCGTAATCTTGGACAAGATTTTCAAGCCATTTCATGTTATGTATATTACAGATAATTTTTATCTCACAAAACTGGTGTAAAGGTTACGTTTTAAAAGATAAAAAGTCAGTACCTGACATATAACAAGTGTTTCAGTTTTAAGATTCCAAATATTTGTTGAAATGTAATCCAAATTGATTTACTACAGCAACTGGAAGACCAAGCTATAAATAGGTGGTGAAAAGTCATTTAAACAATCCTAATCTTCATTAAGTCTTTAATTCACTCATTCATTCAAACACTGTCACCAGTGGTTACTATGTGCCAGGCACCATGGACCTTGGGGATAGTTCAGTGAGCCGAACACACATGAATCACTTCCTTTATGGAATTTATAGTCTATAATGCCCATTTAAACCGAAGCAGCTGATTTAGGATGATATATTTTTTTCTGACTCAAAAAAATTGAGGTGAAATTCACACAATGTAAAACAATCATTTTAAAGTGAATTTAGTATATTCACAACGTTGTGCAACCACCATTTGTATCTTGTTCCAAAACATTTCCATCACCCCCACCTCAAAAAAACCCCTGTACCCATTAAATAGTTTCTTCCAAGAATAAGAGTTAATTTTAATTACTGACATTTTGAGATCTCCATTAAATTAAGTATAAGTCTGTCTGCTTAGAATAATATATCCTTTGTAAAAGAGCTGCTTTTAATTGAGACATCTATAAATTCAAAGAAAATTAAAATCCTCTCAATCGGCCTGTGGTTTCCCTTAGTGCACTAATTCAGTGGTTTTCAAAAGAAATGGCACTGTACTGAAGGAGGTTAGGAATTATGTAACAGTGTTTTGGGGTGTCACAATGGCTTGGGGGCATTATGGGCAAAGTAGGAGGGACCAGATATGCAAAAACATCCTGTTCTATACAGCCAGTGTGACTCTATAAATTCCAACAGTAACTCCTCTGAGAAATACACTAGTTACTACAAAAAGGCTTTTTAAAAGTATCATTATCACCATTCATTCCATCTTAATTTGCATTTCTTAGTCTTTGAACACCAATTTGGAAAGTCTCTCCACATACAGAAAAATGAAAAAGGATTAATATTACTCATAATCGTGACCTGAATTTTATATCATCCTTAGGCTCAAGAAATCGTAACAATGAGGAACTGCTGTGGAGCTTCAGCTGTGAGTAATTAAAATTGCACTTTACATTTTTACTTAGATAATGCCATACAGTTGTGGGCCATTTGCTGGGTTTCCCCCAAAAGAACTGCCAAAAAACAAAGTGAAATGACAATAAACAGCTTATTTGGAAATGAAGACAACCAGATTACATATTTTTACTGCCTATATTCACTTTTACACGTGAAGTGCTGACATTTTCTTTTCTGATTTTTGACAGCAAAGAACAGCACCATTCAAAAAAAAAATCAAAAGAATCTTCATATTTAAAAAAGATACTAAAATATTTATAGATGGAAATGAGATATCTGAAAATTCCTTCAAAATGGGTGAAAGGCAGCAGGTGGGGTACAGATGAAACAAAGTGAAAAGACAGCCCATGACTTGATAATTACTGAAGTTAGGTGATGGGTACATGTGAATCTCAAATGAATGTGAATACCAATATGGATGGAATTCACATTATCTTCTTGTGAATTTCTCTGAAAAGTATAACAAAAATTAACAAGTATGTAATAAATGCATAATTTAATAATAGTTTTCAATTCACTTTTCAATTTTATCAAGTATTCCTGAAAAATCAGGGGATTAATTGATGTTTTAGAACTCCTAGGAAAGAGGTCATATAAGCATCCAGCAATTCAGGAAAGTACATATAACCCTTAAACAACACAAGTTTGAACACAGGGTCCACTTAAACATGGACCTTTTTTCAACAGTAAATACTACAGTACTATAAGATACAAAACAGCTTTATGGAGGGCTGACAATAAAGTTAATTCTGACCATGCAGAGGGCCGACGGCCCCCAACCCCACAACGTTAGAGGGCCAACCGTATTTCAACTTCTCCTTCATTCCATGTCCAGATGCCCCTTTTCTTGAATTGCAACTACTTAAAATGCTAATCCCTTGGACTGCAAGATCTAACCAGTCCATCCTAAAGGAGATCAGTCCTGAGTGTTCACTGGAAGGACTGATGTTGAAGCTGAAACTCCAATACTTTGGTCACCTGATGTGAAGAGCTGACTCATTTGAAAAGACCCTGATGCTGAGAGAGATTGAATGCAGGAGGAGAAGGGGACGATAGAGGATGAGATGGTTGGAGGGCATCACCAACTCAATGGACATGAGCTTGAGTAAGCTCGGGAGTTGGTGATGGACAGGGAGGCCTGACATGCTGCGGTTCGTGGGGTCAAGAGTCGGACACAACTGAGCGACTGGAACTGAACTAAAGACATCTTCAAAACCAGTAGTGACTGGTTTTGAAAACCAGAGAGATTTTACCTAGCAGTTGTTGAAATAGCATGATAAAGATGTCCTTTAGCTCAGGGCAAAAGGTTGTATCAAGTGAAACCAAGCAGGCTGAAACCCGTCTGAGGTCAAACAGCTGGTTCCCAGTGGGCGGAGACTCCGACTCTGACCCCTACACTCTCCTTATATCAAACTGCTCCTTAAGAGTTCTAAGACAGGTTAAATAGGAACGATCATTTAACTTCTTTTACTATACAAACTTTCAAGAGCAGAGGCCCATATAGAAACTCAAACTGAAGAATTCCTTTGAAAGGAAACAGCTATCACTCTTATCAACAAAAGTATAACAGAAATACATCATGCCTATTATCACTGCACATTCTTGAGTAAAGACCTGGCATGTTGTACAGAAAAAGAAAAAGAAATCTCATTTTTGTTTTAAGCTTCATCCTTTGTATTCAGAACCCAGTGGTGTTAAGACAGCATTAAGAACCTGAGGGTTTAAGTCTCTATACTGCTTATCACTGGGAAATGCAATGTGAAAAGCCAAATTTTCTATTATTCCCTGTCCTCAGAAATATAGGTTTAGCAGAGTGAAGGAAGAGTCTACAATGCCAGAGAATGCGGTCAACTACACACAGGATAGTTCCTATAAACACTGCAATTCTGAGACATGGCTAAGAGCCCGACTGAAAGCTGTAATTTGAAGAGTGGACTTACGTAATTGCAACATTGCTTCCATCTATAACAATGTGCTTCAAATCCGTCCTCCCTGGTTCATTTTTTAATTCCAGCTTGTAGGGCACTTTCAGAGTATCTCGAAATCTTTGAACCCCTGTAACTGAGCAATCAATATGCTCAGAAGGTCCCGCCAACCTAGCATCAGTAACTGAAGGTAACAGCTGGGAGAGTGGCTCGGTGGAGAAAGGGGTGGACAGCCGGGCTTAGACTGAGGAGAGCTACAACACCTCGAGCGGTTTTCACAGGCAGACTTCATACTATTTGGAAGCAAAGGTTCTGCTTGCTGCTGCAAACCATTTTCAGGAAAAACCGGAATTCTGGGCTGGTGACTTGAAGCTCCTCTTGAAACAAAACTGACAACTTCTTTGGGACTTGAAGGGACAACAGAGGGTAAAAGGCCATCGGTCTCAAGGTCAATGCTACAAATGTAGTTCTGATTTGAACTCCAGATTTCTTGTTTCTGTTCTATTGGCACTGTTCTGAAAGTATTAATTTTGCAATTTGAGGTACATGGTTTTGATTCAACTCTGAACGGTAACTGAGAAAAATTTTCCACCATATTTTGCTGTGTGTGAGTTTGTGTTTTCTTTGGAGTGGAATCTGCTGTAAGCTCATTTGTGCTGCTACAAACACCTTTATTTTTGGTTCTGTTGGTCTCTGGATACATAGTACCAGGTGAAAATTCTCTGTCTCCTTGGAATCTCTTATTTTCTTTTTCAATTTCCTCCAAGAGTAATAATGGTTCAGTAGATGGCCCATACTCTCTAATGACCTTTTCAACAATTTCTTGGGAATAGCCCATGGTTTTAAAAAAGTTCACGAGAATGTTGTACTCCATTTCCTCAGTAGTGTCTTTTACGTCTGGACTTAAATTTTCGGCCTCAGTAGAATCGGAGACGTCAGTGATTACACTTCCGGCTAATGTCTTACCATCATGTAGAAGCTCTCCCTCTTCAACATTTTCCAAAGAAAACTGTTTCTTGGTATGCCTTTCTTCAGAATCAGAAAACCTCCTCTTGTGACAAACTCTGTCTTTGGAAAGTGCCTCTTCATGTGGGGTTACACCATTTATTGGAACAAAAAGTACATCTTGTGAACTAGAAAAGACTGTGTCCATTTGTTTTGTAAGCTCAGAAACGGGAGTCCCTGCTTTATTTCTTGCATCTTCCTGCAAAACAATTTCATCTCTGGAAATATCAGCCCTGTGGCAGCATTCTGTGTAAACTCTCCTTGTGTAGAATCTCTAATTTCAAGAACATCATCATCTCCTGTTTCAAAAAGAGTCTCCTCACCTTGGGTGAGTGCCAAGAGTTCTTTTTTCAAGGAAGTGGGTAAAATTAACAAATCCATTGTGTAACTGTCTGCACGAGCTTCAACAAATTGTTTAAATTCCCTTTTTACCTCTGATTCTTTCTGGCTGTTGGGTAGGTTCTCATTATTCTCAAAGAGCTTTACAAACTGCTGAATGTGACTCCGAGCCATGACCACAGCTTCGGCACTTCCTCTGATGCCAAGGAGACCGATGTCGAGAATGCAGAGATCAGCACAGGTGTCCTGAATCAAGCTCTTCAGAAATAGGCTCTGTGCCCCAACAAAAATGCAGTGCATGGCCTTGGGATAACATTCTCTTTCTTCTAGTTCAGGTTCACAGATTCCTTTAATATATTCCTATAAAGAGAAGATAAGAAATTAGATCAATTTATAAAAGCACTTTACAGCACATATTATGTTACATACGAAATACAAATACCAAACCTTAAAAAAGTCAAAAGCCTGCTAATATCTTTGAAAAAAATACCATGTTTTTAAAATAAAAGATATAAGCTGTTTTAATTGTTTTCAGAGGAACTGAAAACTCTGCATCTAAGCATAAAAGGTAGGTATTTGTAACATTTTCAATAGTGTATCTTACAATGCAATCTTTAGGAGTTTGCCCAGCTGCACAGTTGATAATGACCAAGACTGGATTTATTTATGCCTATAAAGAATAAATATCTTTGCTTGCTACTAGCTGTCATTTATTACTACTATGACATAATTCAGAGAGGAGTTCAGTCAAAGGATTTACTCTAAAACACACCTTGGCTTTTTCTTTGCGACTATTGTTTCCAGATAAAACAGACTGATTTTTGAAGGCATTTAAAACAAGATCAGTTTAACAACAAAAATTTTTCTAGCTGGCTGGAACAATGTATATACCCTACGTAATTTTACGTCTTTTTCTAAGAATGACCAGACCACTTAAATGTAGATCAAAGTATAAAGAACCAGAGAATGCTGAATAGTACCACCATTCTCAGATATAAAGCTACAGTTTCTAGTGAAATCTGGTACTGAAAGAGGCCTGTACGAGGTAGGAAAGGGAACTGGGTTCTTGAGCAATTTGGTTGCCACTGGAGGGGAGAAGTGTGAATCAAGTAAACATGTGAGCCTTCAGACCTACAGTGGAACATAGCTGTTAGTAACTTGGGCACTGGAGTCAGTTCCCAGGCTCAAATTGCAGCTATACAACTGGTGACCTTGCTCAAGTTACCTAACCCTTCTCAGGCTGGTTTCTGCAACTATGAAAGAGAGAGAGAGAGAGGCTAGTGCAATTTCAGAGGTGCTGTGAAGAAATTCAACTAAATAATGAATGTAAAGTTCTAACAACAGGGTGTCATAAGTGCTTTCCAAATAATAGAAATGGTGTTACTTTAAATTATCAGTGAAAGCTTTCTGGACAGACAGCCTGGGGATACCCAATCTAAACTTTAAACTAAAACTGGAATGGTGTTATCCAAAATGATGCTATTTAAAAGTTCAACCTATGTAGTAATGAGGCTTTACAAACCTGCAGCTACCATGTAAATGTATTACAAAGGCCACATAACTTCTATTATAATTTATATACAAATGTATACATATTCCATGTTTACCCAATTAGAATACAAAATTCCTGATGAGGAGATGAAACATAAGGAAAACAACAAGGAAAAGCTCGACCCAAGTAGTATGTATAATGTTCAGTCATGAGTTCTTTACTTCCTTAGGCTCCTTTGGATAAACCTGGAATATCTGTGGGCTTATTAGTAAAGAATAAAAATAACTGATGCTGGACAGAGGAGCCTTAAAAGAAAAAAAAGAACAATTTATTAGAGCTACTTTTGTGAGAGCTGGACTATAAAGAAAGCTGAGTGCTGAAGAATTGATGCTTTTGAACTGTGGTGTTGGAGAAGATTCTTCAAGAGTCCCTTGGACAGCAGGAGATCCAACCAGTCCATCCTAAAGGAGATCAGTCCTGGCTGTTCATTGGAAGGATTGATGCTGAAGCTCCAATACTTTGGCCACCTGATGTGAAGAGCTGACTCCTTGGAAAAGACCCTGATGCTGGGAAAGACTGAAGGTGGGAGGAGAAGGGGACGACAGAAGATGAGATGGTTGGATGGCATCACCGACTCAATGGACGTGAGTTTGCATAAACTCCACAAGTTGGCGATGGACAGGAAGGCCTGGCATCCTGCAGTCCATGGGGATGCAAAGAGTCGGACACAACTGAGTGACTGAACTGAACTGACTTTTGTACCATGGTAATTGTGTTAAACACAAAATACAGTTATCAAATGTCCTTTTTCCCTAGATGTGCAAGCAGTGTTAAATATTAATGTGAGTGTCTTTTTAAGATTTTCAAATGGGCAACATTTTACTATCATTTGTTCGAACTTATGCTGCATGTAGAGTGTGGTCTGAAGTTTTTTATTTTGAAATTGCAAAGGAAGTTGTAAAGATAGTATATAAAAGTTCTGTGTACTCTTTACCCAGTTTCCTCCAATCATTACATAATACATATAATTGCAGTACAAAATCAAAACCAGGACATTTACATTTATACAGTGAGTGCATACAGTTCTATGCCATTTTATCACAAGTATTGCTGTTCAGTCACTCAGTCATGTCTGACTCTTTGCGACCTCACAGACTGCAGCACGCCAGGCTTCCCTGTTCTTCACTATCTCCCAGAGTTTGCTCAAACTCATGTCCATTGAGTCAGTGATGCCATTTAACCATCTCATCCCTGTCGTCACCTTCTCCTCCTGCCTTCGATCTTTCCTAGCATCAGGGTTTTTTCCCCTATTGAGTCAGCTCTTCACATCAGGTGGCCAAAGTATTGGAGCTTCAGCTTCAGCATCAGTCCTTCCAATGAATATTTGAGATTGATTTCCTTTAGGATTGACTGGTTTGATCTCTTTGCAGTCCAAGGGACACTCAAGAGTCTTCTCCAACACACAGTTTGAAAGCATCAATTCTTTGGCACTCAGCCTTCTTTATGGTCCAACTCTCATATCCGTACATGACTAGCAGAAAAACCATAGCTTTGACTATACAGACCTTTGTTAGTAATGTCTCTGCTTTTTAATACACTGTCTAGGTTTGTCACAGCTTTTCCTCCAAGGAGCAAGTGTCTTTTAATTCACAAGTACAGATTTCATGCACCACTTTAATCAAGATACAGAATTATCACTACAAAGATTTCCTTCATGTTATCCTTTTATAAGCACACTTTACTGCACTTCCATCTACTATCCCTACCCTTGGCAACCACTAATCTGTGACTTTGAGAATGTTATATAAACAGACTTATACCATATATGACTTTTGAGACTGGCTTTTTTCACTCAATGTAACTCTTTAAAATTCATCCAAGTTGGTGCATGTACCACCAGTTCATCTCTTGTTACCACTGAGTTCAGTTCAGTTCAGTCGCGCAGTCGTGTCCGACTCTTTGCGACCCCATGAATCGCAGCATGCCAGGCCTCCATCACCAACTCCCGGAGTTCACTCAGACTCACGTCCATTGAGTCCATGATGCCATCCAGCCATCTCAGCCTCGGTCGTCCCTCTCTCCTCCTGCCCCCAATCCCTCCCAGCCATCAGGGTCTTTCCCAATGAGTCAACTCTTCGCATAAGGTGGCCAAAGTACTGGAGCTTCAGTTTTAGCATCATTCCTTCCAAAGAAATCCCAGGGTTGATCTCCCTCAGAATGGACTGGTTGGATCTCCTTGCAGTCCAAGGGACTCTCAAGAGTCTTCTCCAACACCACAGTTCAAAAGCATCAATTCTTCGGCACTCAGCCTTCTTCACAGTCCAACTCTCACATCCATACATGACCACAGGAAAAACCATAGCCTTGACTAGACGGACTTTAGTCGGCAAAGTAATGTCTCTGCTTTTGAATATACTATCTAGGTTGGTCATAACTTTTCTTCCAAGGAGTAAGCGCCTTTTAATTTCATGGCTGCAGTCACCACTGCAGTGATTTTGGAGCCCAAAAAAAAACAAAGTCTGACACTGTTTCTACTGTTTCCCCATCTATTTCCCATGGATTATTTATTTGGTTGCGTCGGGCCTCAGCTGTGGGACATGGGATTGTCGTGTCATGTGGGATCTTTGGCTTCAGGTGGCACACAGATTCTCTAGTTGCCATATGCAGCGCTTAGCTGCTCTGTGGACCTCCCCTGCATTGCAAGGCGGATTCTTAACTAACGGACCACCAGGGAAGTCCTCTTAACTAGTTTTCTAATCATCTGCCTATTGAGGGACATTTCGGTTGCTCCTGTTTGGGGCTATTAGAAATAAAGATGCTCTGAACAATCATATACAGGTTTTAATGTGGACCTACATTTTCATTTCTCTGAAATAAATGCCCAGGAGTGCAACTGTTGGGTGGTATGGTAAGTACATGTTTAGTTTTACAAGGAACTGCCAAAGTATGTTCCAGAACAACTAAACCATTTAATGTTCCTATTAGCAATGTATAAAAGATACACTTTCTCTGCATCCTTCCCAGAATTTGGTACTGCCACTAGCTTTTATTTTAGAAATTCTAGTAAGAGTTTTTCCCACGTACTTCAGTTAGTAAAGAATCTGCCTGCAACACAGGAGACCCGGGTTCGATCCCTGGATCGGGAAGATTCCCGTGAGGAGGGCATGGCAACCCATTCCAGTATTCTCACCTGGAGAATCCCATGGACAGAGGAGCCTGGCAGGCTACAGTCCATGGGGTCCCAAAGAGTTGGACACAACTTAGCAGCGAGACCAAACCAGTAAGAGTGCAGTGTATCCCATCACGGTCTTTGCCATTCCCCTAATGGCAAGTAATGCTGAACATCTGCATATTCTATTTACCATCTATAGTCCCTCTTGGGTGAACTGTTTGCTCATTTTTTTTAGTTCACTTTCTAAAAATGGACTGTATAGATTTTACTATTGAACTTTGAAAGTTCTTCATGTATTCTAGACATGAATACTTTGTGAAGTAAGAGGCTGGCATTTTTTCTCCTATAACTTGTTTCATCCTCTTAACAAGATCTTTCGTGACGGGAAACATTTTTCATATTAATGAAGTCCGTTTACTGGTTTTCTCCTTCACCAAGCCTTAGGTCCCAAAGACTTCCCATATGTTAGCATTTGAAAGGCTCACGTTTAAATCTAGAGTCCACTTTGAGTTAGCTTCAGTATCGATGCCAGGTGTAAGCCAAGGTCCATGCTTCTGGCTGTGGCTATGTAGCTGCTCTAGCATCATTTCCTGAGAAGACCATCTTTTCTCTATTAAGCTGCTTTTGTGTGTTCGTCAAATATCAGCTGGCCATACTTGTGTGGGGCTATTTCTGGGTTCCTGATTCTGTTCCATAAACTTGTGAATTTATCCCTTCACCAAAACCACATCAATACCACATAGTATCAACTACAGTCATTACATAATGTCTTGAAATTGGGTAGTGTCTGCTCCCACACTTTTCTTCTTTTAAAAATTATTTTCAGCTATTCTACTTCCTTTGCTTTTCCGTATCAAATTTTAACTTAATCTTCTTATTTAGCAATTATGCTAAATTTGCACTTTGATTTGAGGATAACTTACGTCTGCAGACTCTTGCATGAACATGCTGTCTCTTCACTTCTCTAGATCTTTGCTTCCTTTCACATCACTGTTTCATGGTTTTGAGCATACAAGTCCTACACATGGTTTGTGAGGTTTACACCCAAGTCCTTCCTGGTTCTGAGTAACTGAACATGGCACTGCATTTTAATTTTGGTTCCTATGTGTTCACTGCTAATAAACAGAAACACAACTGATTTTTGTATGTTGACCATATATCCTGTGACCCTGCTGATCCGATTTCCAATTCCAGGAGCCTTCTATATTCCCTGGGGTATTCCAGTTAGATAGTGACAGCATTTAGACTTTTTTCTTCTCATCTATATGCCTTTTACTTTCCTACCTTACTGTCCTAGCTATAACTTTCAGCACTATGCCAAAAAGAAGTAATGAGAGGTGGCATGCTTCTTCTGATACAATCTATAAAGAAAACATGCAGTCTTTCACCACTAAGTTAGATTTTTGTATATATTCTTTATCACATTAAGGACTGTTGTTGTTCAGTTGCTAAGTTGTGTCTGACATTCTTTGATCCCATGGACTGCTGCACACCAGGCTTCCCTGTCCTTCACTATCTTCCAGTTTGCATAAATTCATGTCCATTGAGCTGGTGATGCCATTTAACCGTTTTATTCTCTGCCGTCCTCTTCTCCTTTTGCCTTCAATCTTTCCTATAATCAAGGTCTTTTCCAATGTCAGCTCTTTGAAGCAGGTGGCCAAAATACTGGAGCTTCAGCATCAGACCTTCCAGTGAGAATTCAAGGTTGAGTTCCTTTAGGATTGACTGGTTTGATCTCCTTGCAGTCCAAGGGACTCTAAAGGGTCTTCTCCAGCACCACAATTCAAAAGAGTCAATTCTTCGGCACTCAGCCTTCTTTATGGTGCTCTGTACACGACTACGGGAAAAACCACAGCTTTGACTAGAGGGACCTGTGTTGGCAAAGTGATGTCCCTGCCTTTTAAAACACTGTCTACATTTGTCATAGCTTTCCTTCCAAGGAGCAAATACCTTTTAATTCCATGGCTGTAGTCACCATCCACAGTGATTGTGGAGCCTAAGAAAGTAAAATCTGTCACTATTTGCACTTTTCACCCCATCTATTTGCCATGAAGTGATGGGACCAGATGGTACCATCTTATCTTTCTGAATGTTTAGTTTTAAGCCAGTTTTTTCACTCTCCTCTTTTGCCTTCACTAGGAGGCACTTCAGTTTCTCTTCACTTTCTGCCATTAGAGTAGTACCATCTGTATACGTGAGGTTGCTGATATTTCTCCTAGCAATAGTGATTCCACCTTGTGGTTCATCCAGCCCAGCATGTCGTGTGATATACTCTGCAGAGAAATTAAATAAGCAGGGTAATAATTACAGCCTTGTTGTACATCTTTCCCAATTTGGAACCAGTCAGTTGCTCCATGTAGGGTTCTTGACCTGCATCAGTTTCTAAAGAGGCAGGTAAGGTGATCTGGTATTTCATCTCTTTCAGAATTTTCCACAGTTTGTTGTGATCCACAGAGTCAAAAACTTTAGGGGAGTCAATGAAGCAGAAGTAGATGTTTCTCTGCAATCCCCTTGCTTTCTCTATGATCCAATGAATGTTGGCAATTTGATCTGATTCCTCTGCCTTTTCTAAATCCAGCCTGTATATCTGGAAGCTCTTGGTTCATGTATTGTTGAAGCCTAGCTTGAAGGATTTTGAGCATAACCTTACTAACATGTGAAGTAAGCGCAATTCTACAACAGTTAGAACACTCTTTGGCATTGCCCTTCTTTGGGATTGGAATGAAAACTGACCTTTTCCAGTCCTGTGGCCACTGCTGAGTTTTCCAGATTTGCTGGCACGTTGAGTGCAGCAATTTAACAGAATCATCTTTTCGGATTAGAAATAGCTCACCTGGAATTCCATTATCTCCACTAGCTTTGTTTATAATTATGCTTCCTAAGGCCTTCTTGACTTCACACTCCAGAAGGTCTGGCTCTATCTGACTGACCACACCACTGTGGTTATCCCAGTCATTAAAACCTTTCTTGTATAGTTTCTCTGTGTATTCTTACCACCTCTTCTTTTTCTTGGGGACAGTTTTAGTCATTACCTCCTGTATAATGCTACAAACCTCTGTCCACAGTTCTCAGGCGCTCTGTTTACTAGACCTAATCCCTTGAATCTATTCATCACCTCCACTGTATAATCTGGGGTGCCATCTGCTCTGGGCAGCAGATTGGTCCTAAAGCAGCGGGTGGCAGTAAAGAGGTGAGGTGCCCTCTGCTCCTGGGGAGCAGAATGGCCCGAGGCGGCCAGCAGCAGTTGTGGGGCTGGGGAGCCCTCTGCTCCTGGGCATCCTCCAACATCGGCTCCAGCCTTCTCTAGATCCCTTCCCAGCGAGTCCAGAAGGGCTTCTGCCTCGGCCCCTAGGTGGTACGCTGACCAACACTGAATGGCCAGTGAAGGTTTACACACTCATAAGGCAGTGGGACAACCAGTGTGCCAGGCATGCCATCTAGCTATGTGGAGTAGCTAAAAGGCACATCCCTGCTAGTCAGGGCCTGATAAAACGTGGTCGACTGGAGAAGGGAATGGCAACCACTTCAGTATTCTTGCCTTAAAACCCTATGAACAGTATGAAAAGACAAAAAGATACGACACTGAAAGATGAACTCCCCAGGTTGGTAGGTATCCAATATGCTACTGGACGAAGCTGCTGGGGAAGAGTGAGGAAACAGCTCCAAAAACAATTAAGAGGCTGAGCCAAAGCGACGACAACGCTCAGTTGTGGATGTGTTTGGTGGTGAAAGTAAAAGTTTGATGTTGTAAACAATAATACTGCATAGGAACCTGGAATGTTAGGTCCATGAATCAAGGTAAATTGGAAGTGGTCAAACAGAATATGGCAAGAGTGAACATCAATATTTTATGAATCACTGAACTAAAATGGATGGGAATGAGCAAATTTAATTCAGATAACTATTATACCTACTACTGTGCGCAAGAATCGCTTAGAAGAAATGGACTAGCTCTTATACTCAACAAAAAGAGTCCAAAATGCAGTTCCTGGATGCAATCTCAAAAACAACAGAATGATCTCAGTTCATTTCCAATGCAAACCATTCAACATCACAGTAATCCAAGTATATCCCCCAACCAGTAATGCCAAAGAAGCTGAAGTTGAACAATCCTGAGACCTACAAGACCTCCTAGATCTAACACCAAAAAAAAAAAAAGATGTCCTTTTCATCATGGAGGACTGGAATGCAAAAGTAGGAAGTCAGGAGATACCTGGAATAACAGGCAAATTTGGCCTTGGAGTTACAAAATGAAGCAGAGCAAAGGCTAACAGTTTTGCCAACAGAACGCACCAGTCATAGCAAACATCCTCTTCCAATAACACAAGAGACGACTCTACACATGGACATCACCAGATGATCAATACCAAAATCAGACTGATTATATTCTTTGCAGCCAAAGATGGAGAAGCTCTATACAGTAGCAAAAACAAGACAAGACCTGGAGTTGACTGTGGCTCAGATTATCAGCTCCGTATTGCAAAATTTAGGCTCAAATTGAAGAAGTAGGGAAAACCACTAGGCCATTCAGGTATGGCCTAAATCAAATGCCTTATGATTATTCAGTGGAGGTAACAAATAGATTCAAGGGACTAGATCTGGTAGACAGAGTGCTGAAGAATTATGGATGGAGGTCTGTACCACTGTACAGGAGGTGGTGACTAAAATCATCCCCAAGGAAAAGAAATGCAAGAAGGTCAAGTGGTTTTCTAACGAGGCCTTACAAACAGTTGAGAAAAGAAGAAAAGTGAAAGGCAAAGGAGAAAGGGAAAGATATACCCAATTGAATGCAGAGTTCCAGAGAATAGCAAAAGGAGATAAAAAAGACTTTCATGAACAAAGCAAAGTAATAGAGGGAAACAATAGAAGGGGAAAGACTAGAGATCTCTTCAAGAAAACTGGAGATACCCAGGAAAGAGTTCATGCAAAGATCAGCACAATAAAGGACAGAAATATGGCAAGGACCTGAGAGAAGCAAAAGACATTAAGAAAAGGTGGCAAGAACACACAGAAGAAACTGTACAAAAAAGGCCTTAAAGAACCAGATAACCACAATGGTGTGATCACTCACCTAGAGCCAGACATCCTGGAATGTGAAGTCAAGTGGGCCTTAGGAAGCCTCACTATGAACAAAGCTCATGGAGATGATGGAATTCCAGCTGAGCTATTTCTAATCCTAATAGATGATGCTGTTAATGTGCTGCAATCAATATATCCAAAAATTTGGAAAACTGCAGTGGCCACAGGACTGGAAAAGGTCAGCTTTCATTCAAATCCCAAAGAAGGGCAATACCAAAGACTGTTCAAACTACCGCACAACTGTGCTCATTTCACATGCTAGAAAGGTAATGCTCAAAATCCTTCAAGCTAGGCATCAACAATACATGAACCAAGAACTTCCAGATGTACGAGATGGATTTAGAAAAGGCAGGGTAAACAGATCAACTCCCAATATCCACTGGATCATAGAAAAAGCAAGGAAATTCAAAACAAAATATACTTTCGCTTCACTGACTATGCTACAGAGTCTTTGACTCTGTGGATCGCAACAAATTGTGGAAAATTCTGAAAGAGATGGGAATACCAAACCACCGTACCTGCCTCCTGAGAAACCTGTATGCAGGTCAAAAAACAACAGTTAGAACTGGACATGGAACAATGAATTCATTCAAAATCGAGAGGAGTACATCAAGACTGTATATTGTCACCCTGCTTACTTAACTTCTATGTAAATACATCATGCGAAATGCAGTACTGAATGAAGCACAAACTGGAATCAAGATTGCTGGGAGAAAGATCAACAACCTCAGATATAGAGATGATACCACATTAATGGCAGAAAGTGAGGAGAAACTAAAGAGCCTCTTGATGAAGGTAAAAGATGAGTGTGCAAAAGCTGGCTTAAAACTCAACATTGAAAAAACTAGGTCATGTCATCTAGTCCCATCACTTCATGGCAAACAGATTGGGGAAAAGAGAAAACAGTGACAGCTTTCATTTTCTTGGGCTCCAAAATCACTGCGGACAGTGACTATGGCCACAAAATTAAAAGACGCTTGTTCCTTGGAAGAAAAGCTATGACAGACCTGGTGGCTTCCCTGGTGGCTCAGTGGGTAAAGCATCTGCCTGCCACGTGGGAGACCTGGGTTCAAAGCCCAGGTTGAGAAGTTCCCCTGGAGAAGGAAATGGCAAGCCACTCCACTACTCTTGTCTGGAAAATTCCATGGACGGAGGAGCCTGGTAAACTACAGTCCATGGGATTGCAAATAGTAGCACACAACTGAGCAACTTCTCTTGACAAACTTAGTGTATTAAAAAGCAGAGACATCACTGCCAACAAAGATCTATGTAGTCAAAGCTATGGTTTTTCCAGTAGTCATGTACAGATTTGAGAGCTGGACTGTAATGACGGCTGAGTGCCAAAGAACTGATGCTTTTGAATTGTGGTGCTGGAGAATACTCTTGAAGTTCCTTGGACAGCAAAGAGACCAAATCAGTCAATCCCAAAGAAAATCAACCCTGAATATTTACAGGAAGGACTGATGCTGAAGCTCCAAGACTTTGGACACCTGCAAAGAGATGACTCACTGGAAAAGACCCTGATTCTGGGAAAGACTGAGTGCAAGAGGAGAAGGGAGTGACAGAAGATAAATGGTTGGATGGCATCACCAACTCAATGGATATGAGTTTGAGCAAACTCAGGGAGACAGTGAAGGACAGGGAAGCCTGGTGTGCTGCAGTTCACGGGGTTGCAAAAAGTCAAGACACCAGTTAGCAACTGAACAACAACTACTGTATAATCATAAAGGATTTGTTTTAGGCTGAATGGCCTAGTAACTTTCCCCACTTCCTTCAATTTAAGCCTGAATTTTGCAGTAAGGAGCTGATGAACTGAGCCACAGTCAGCTCCATGTCTTGTTTTAGCTGACTGTATAGAACTTTTTCATCTTCAGCTACAAAGAACATAATCAATCTAATTTCAATACTGACTATTTGGTGATGGTAAAGTCATCTCTAAAGGGATCTCCTGTGTTGCTGGGAAAGGGTTTTTGCTACAATGTGTTCTCTTGACAAAACTCTGTTAGCTTTTGCCCTGCTGCATTTTGTACTCCAAGGCCTGGTATCTCTTTGACTTCCTATTTTTGCATTCCAATTCCCTATGATATGAAAAGGACATCTTTTTTTAGTGTTAGTTCTAGGAGGTCTTGTAGGTATTTATAGAACTAGTCAACTTCAGCTTCCTTGGCATTAGTGGTTGGGGAATAGACTTGGATTACTGTGATGAATGGTTTGCCTTGGAAATGAACCGAGATTATTCTGTCACTTTTGAGATTTGCACCCAAGTACTGCATTTTGGAGTCTCTTGTTGACTATTTGGGCTACTCCATTTCTCCTAAGGGATTCTTGCCCACGGTAGTAGATATAATGGTATCCTATATTCCTACTTGGCCATGAGTATGAACATGAAACTCAAGTGTTGAAACTTGTAAATGCTTTACTAAATGCACCGATGTAATCATGTCCTGATTTACTTTTTCAGCCTGTTAGCATGATAGATTGCATTGACTGATTTTTCAATACTGAACCAGCCTTGCATTGTGGGATAATCACCATTGGGTCATTGATGTATAATTCTTTTGTAGATTGACGGATTCTACTTGCTATTATTTTATACCACCATCGTCTGGTTTGGGCATTGAGAAAATACAGATTGCAAATGAATACAGGAGTCTTCACTCCCCTTGTATTTTCTGCACGAGATTGCACAGAGTTGATGTTAACTCTTAAAAACACCTTGCAGATTTCTCTGCTACAACTTGGGCCCAGTAATTTCTTTTATGAGAATTTTTATATTATTAATTCAATTTCCATAATAACTGTAAGACTATTCAAATGATCTATTTCATATTGGGTAAGTTATGGTCATGTATGGATGTGAGAGTTGGACTGTGAAGAAGGCTGAACGCTGAAGAATTGATGCTTTTGAACTGTGGTGTTGGAGAAGATTCTTCAGAGTCCCTTGGACTGCAAGGAGATCCAACCAGTCCATTCTGAAGGCTATCAACCCTGGGATTTCTGTGGAAGGAAAGATGCTAAAGCTGAAACTCCAGTACTTTGGCCACCTCATGTGAAGAGTTGACTCATTGGAAAAGACTCTGATGCTGGGAGGGATTGGGGGCAGGAGGAGAAGGGGACAAGAGAGGATGAGATGGCTGGATGGCATCACTGACTCGACGGACATGAGTCTGAGTGAATTCCGGGAGTTGGTGATGGACAGGGAGGCCTGGTGTGCTGCGATTCATGGGGTCACAAAGAGTCGGACATGACTGAGCGACTCAACTGAACTGAAGTTATGGTAGTTTATACTTTTTTAGGAATTGGCTGATTTCATCTAAGCTGTCAAATTTATGTGTGTGAAGTTATAGGATTTCCTTATCTCTGATGTTTGCAGGGACTGTAGCTGATATTCTGGTATTAGTAATTTACGTCTTCTTCAGTATTACTGAAGTTGTCAGTTTCATTGATTTTTTCCCCCAAGAACAAGCTTGCTATTTAATCAAGTTTATCTACTATTTTCAACTTCACTGACCTCCACTTCATTTCATTCCGTTTGCTTACTTTGGGTTTATTCTACTCATCTTTTTCCAGTTCCTAGAGGTGAAAGTTAAGATTAATGACTTGAGACTTTTCTTCTTTTCTAATTATGCATTATATTTCTCTCATCACTGCTTTAGCCACACAGACCTTGTTTCCATAACGTAATGGTTATCACGTTTGCCTCACATGAAAGATCCTCGGTTTGAAACTGGGTGGAAACAGACTTTCTCTTTGGGATTCCTGGTGGCTCAGAAGGTACAGAATCTGCCTGCAATGCAGGAGACCTGGGTTCGATCCCTGGGTTGGGAAGATCCTCTGGAGAAGGGAACGGCTTACCCACTCCAGTAATTTGGGCTGGAGAATTCCATGGACAGAGGAACCTGGCAGGCTACAATCCATGGGGTCACCAAGCATGGGACACGACTGACCGACTTTCACTTTAGCTACATCTCACAAAATTTGATATATATTATTTTCATTTTCTTTTCAGTTCAATGTATTTTAAAATTTCTCTTCAAATTATCCAATATTTAGAGGTCTGTTATTGAGTTTCTAAGTATCTGGATATTTTCTTACTGTCTTTCTGTTATTCTAGTTTGATTCCTTTGTGATCAGAGAACACATTGCATATGATTTGGTTCTTTCAAATTTGTTAGTTGTTTTATGCCCAGGTTAGGTCTATCTTGATATACATTCTGTAGGCCTTGAAAAGAATGTGTACTGTGCTGTTGCTTGGCAGAATGTTCTATAAACACTAATTAGAACCTTCTTGGTTAATGGTGTTGAGTTCTCCTATATTCTTGCTGATTTTCTGTCTAATGGTTTTATCATTTGTTAACAGAAACATGTTGAAGCCTCCAACTATAACTGTGAATACATCCATTTCTCCTTTCAGTTCTATCAGTTTTTCATCTTTATTTCACAGTTATAATTATAGGAATATACACATTTAGCACTGCTATGTATTCTCAGTGAACTGACTCTTCACTCTAAAGGGTGTTTTGCCTGAATATTTTATCTGCATATTGCCACTCCAGCTTTCTTTTGATTAATGTTTACACAGTATATTTTCCCTTCCTTTTAACTCACCTGTATCAATGAAACAAGTTTCTTCAAGACACCACATAATTTGGTTGTTTTTTAAATCCATTCTGACAATCTCTTTTTAAATTGGTGTGTTTAGACTATTTAATTTTAATGAAATTATTTGTAAGTTTGGATTTAAGCTTGTTTTCATCAGTTTCTATTAGTTTGTTTTCAGCTTGTTCTCTATTTTTAATTCTTTTTCCCCTCTCTGGACTTCTTGTGCCATATACAAACATTTTTTAGTACTACAATTTAATTTATTGCATTCTTTTTACTGTATCTCTTTATGCAGTTTTTATAACAGTCATGTCAACTACAATATACACTTAATTTTCACAGTCCACTTAAAATCAATATTTTACCATTTCAAGAAGAATGTATAAGCCTTACCACCCTTACTATTTTGTTTCTTATTTCCTGTATCTTTATATGTTTCAACATCTTGGGAGGGCTTTCAGACATGGGGAGAGATTCCCCCACCTCCAGCCAGTGTTAGTTGATTCCTTGGAGTTGTGGGCAGCCTGCTTAGAGCTTCCCTTTCACATACACAGGCCCATTTTTCTTATCTAATTCACATACCAAGCCTTGTAACAATCCAAGGCCAGGTACCACACAACTAAGGACAGCGCCTATGCCCCAAAGCCAACAGGAGTTATCCAGACTAGCCAGCCCTAAACTGCTGCGCCCTGCCCTGCTGTGTCTCTCCCTCACACCTGCTTCTGCGTGTGTGCTCAGCTGCGCAGCTGTACCTGACTCTGTGACTCCATGAGCTGCAGCCTGCCAGGCTCCTCTGTCCACGGGACTTCCCAGGCAAGAATGCAGAGTTGGCTGCCATTTTCTTCTCCAGAGGATTTTTCTGACCCAGGGATGAACCTGCATCTCCTACACTGGCAGCAGGTTCTTTACCGCTGTGGCACCTGGGATTCTGTCTCCTGTATATCGTCACCCTGCTTATTTAACTTACATGCAGAGTACATCATGTGAAATGCTCGGCTGGACTGCTCACACGCTGGAATCAAGAGTGCCAGGAGAAATATCAACAACCTCAGATATGAA
The DNA here is from genome assembly GCA_006408695.1 of Aepyceros melampus. Classification (NCBI taxonomy): domain Eukaryota; kingdom Metazoa; phylum Chordata; class Mammalia; order Artiodactyla; family Bovidae; genus Aepyceros; species Aepyceros melampus. Next base: position 262,306 of record SJXQ01002963.1, on the reverse strand, counting down.
TGATACCACTCTAATGGCAGAAAGTAAGGAGGAACTAAAGAGCCTCTTATGAGGGTGGAAAAAGCTGGCTTAAAACTCAACATTCAGAAAAGAAACAAAGATCATGGCATATGGTCCCATCATTTCATGGCAAATAGATGGGGAAAAAGTGGAAATAGTGATGGATTTTATTTTCCTGGGCTCCAAAATCCCTGAGAATGGTGACTGCACTAATGAAATTAAAAGATACTTGCTCCTTGGAAGAAAAGCTATGACAAACCTAGACACTGTATTAAAAAGCAGAGACATCACTTTGTTGACAGAGGTCTATGTAGCCAAAGCTTCGGTTTTTCCACTAGCCGTGTATGGATATGAGATGCTATGCTATGCTAAGTCACTTCAGTCGTGTCCGACTGTGCAGCCTCATAGACGGCAGCCCACCAGGCTATCCCGTCCCTGGGATTCTCCAGGCAAGAATACTGGAGTGGGTTGCCAGTTCCCTCTCCAATGCATGAAAGTGAAAAGTGAAAGTGAAGTCGCTCAGTCATGTCCGACCCTCAGTGACCCCATGGACTGCAGCCTACCAGGCTCCTCCATCCATGGGATTTTCCAGGCAAGCGTACTGGAGTGGGGTGCCATGGATATGAGAGATGGACCATAAAAGCTGAATGCCAACAAACTGATGCTCTGTTGGAGAAGACTCTTGAGAGTCCCTTGGAGGGCAAGGAGATCAAACCAGTCAATCCTAAAGGAAATCAATCCCAAATATTCATTGGAAGGACTGATGCTGAAGCTGAAGCTCCAATACTTTGGCCACCTGATGTAAAGAGCTGACTCAATAGGGGAAAAAACCCTGAGCTGGGAAAGACTGAAGAAGGCAAGAGGTGATGACAGAGGATGAGACGGTTTAATGGCATCACCAACTCAATGGACATGAGTTTGAGCAAAGTTCAGGAGATAGTGAAGGACAGGGAAGCCTGGCGTGCTGGAGTTGCATGGAGTCGCAGAGTCAGACATGGCTTAGCGACTGAACAGCAGCAACCAAAAATGCCTGGCTAGGGGAAGGCATGCTCTCTTTTCTTGGAAAATATAAGTAAGCAAAGTCTTTTAACGGCATTGACCTCTCCATGCCATCACTCTGTCACCTCCACAACTTAAACTCCTGCAGGAACTCATCACATGAGTTCCTTTACCCTTGGTCTACCCTCCTTGTTCTCTTGTATGTTATAGCTATCTCATAAATTACACAAGTATAAAGTTGAAATCCTATCAGACAATGTCATAAATTTCACTTTCAACCACTAACTCAAAGAACCCAAGAGGAGACAGTAATCTATTATATTTACCAGATACAGAGTTATCATTTCTGTCTGAAAAGCTTCCTTTAGCAATTCTTTTGTAGCAGGCTACTGGCAATGATTTCTGTTTAGTTTTTTCCTCAGCCAAAAATACTTTATCATGCTTTATTTTACTTTCATTCTCAAAGAATAATTTCACTGAACAGAGAGTTCTTGGTCCTTTTCTTTCACCACTTAAATAACAATGTGCTACTTCTCTGGCCTCCATGGTTTCTGATCATTTACTCACTACAGTTGTTCCCTGAACCTTTTTGTCTCGATGCTTTTACGATCTTTGGTATGTCTTCAGTTTTCAGCAGTGTGGTTATGACATGTCTGGGTGTGGGATTCTTTGAGTTTATTATGCTTGCATTCACAACTTCTTGAATCATTATGTTTACATCTTTTGCCAAATTTGGGAAGTGTTCAGCTATTATTTCTCCAAATATTTTTTTTAGAACCACACTTTGTCCTCTACTCATCTTGTTCAGATTACAAAGTTCACCGAACTCCTCTGTCATCTCCACTTAAAAATCTAAGTTATCCAAAGAGGTTTATTTAGGTTATTGTAGCTTTCAGTTCTAACCTTTTCATTTGGTTCTTCTTTATGTCTTCTACTTCTTTGCTGAAACTATTTTTCTAATAGCTTTAAGAGTACTTGTGATTAGCCTGTTGAAGCATTTTTATAATACATGTTTTAAATTCTTTGTTAGATAATTTCAACACCTATGTTGTCTTGGCACTGATATCCTCTGTCTTTTCTCATGCTGCTGCTGCTGCTAAGTCGCTTCAGTCGTGTCCAACTCTGTGTGACCCCACAGACGGCAGCCCACCAGGCTCCCTCGTCCCTGGGATTCTCCAGGCAAGAACACTGGAGTGGGTTGCCATTTCCTTCTCCAAAGCATGAAAGTGAAAAGTGAAAGTGAAGTCACTCAGTCGCATCCAACTCTTTCCGACCCCATGGACTGCAGCCCACCAGGCTCCTCCGTCCGTGGGATTTTCCAGGCAAGAGTACTGAAGTGGGTTGCCACTGCCTTCTCCGCCTTTCTCATGAGAGCCAACATTTTCGTGGTTCTTCATATACCAAGTAATTTTGTATTGTATCTATTTTCAATACTGAGTTCCAGCTCATTTAAATAAGTCTGTGATGAAAGTCAGCACTTCTGTTCTAGCAGGTATTCAATCTAGTTAGATTCAGGCTGCAAGAGGTGCCCAGTCTTCTGTGAGCTGTGGTTCCAATATCAGTTCATTTTTTAAAGCCTTTGCAGTGCTATTTGTTTCTGTCCCACAGGTGTGGTACCCAGTGGCCAATCTGGGACCTGGCTGGTGGTTTCCCTGTTAGTTCAGTACTCGGAAGTCTTTGCTGTGCTGACAAGGAGTAGATCCATGTGTGTGTGCAGCTTGGGGATGAGCCTGGGAGACCATAAACAACTATTAGGTAGTCCTTTTTCTGAGCTCCTCCCTCTCGGCCATCTTTCTAGTGCTTTCTGGTTCCCTGGGCTCCTCTTTTCAGCCTTCCAGTCAGAAAGCTAGGGCTTTGGTTATCCCATTCTGTTGCACTTCTCAACTGTGCCTGGGTCCAGCCAAAAGACAGAGAGGGAGAGAAAACAACAAGACTGTGGCCCTATCTTCTCAGGATGACAGCCCTACCAGTCAGAGGGGAAGGTGCTCCTCCCTCAGAATTCTGGCTTCTGCAAGCTACTGCCACCATCATGGGTGTTCAGAACCTGGTATCCAATGGAATGAAGAAAAACAAAAATAGACCTTCACATTCTATCACAGATACTCCATTCTCTGTCCCTTGAGTTAAAACTGGAGGGCTTCTCCTGGTGCTCTTTTTGTGCCCTAGTGCCCATTTCTGCTTCCAGGTTAGGCTGTACTGAGTCCAGGCTGAGGGATAACAGAGGGGTAAAACGTAAACTCAACACTGGTTTGGTTGTACCATGAACCATGGTCTTCTTTCCCGCTCTGCCTGCTGTTTACAGAGTTCTCAAGTAGCTGCTCAGTGCTTTTTGTTTAAGTTTTGAGTGGCAGGGTGGAGTCTTACTCAGAACTGGAGTTGCTCCCTGCTGCCTGCTAATATGTAAATGATGTTGCCTATTTAGCATAAGTAAGGTTGAATTCACAGGAGTCACATATGCGGAGACTACTATGCAGCTACCGGAAAGAAAAAGTTGGTTACATCCACTCAGCAACAGTGAATCAACCTGGAGAGAAATTTCTTCTCCAGATAACAGACTTCTAAAACAAATACCCTCTTAAACAAGGGCTGATTCTCTACTTAATCTAAAATAAAGGCCACCTATCAACAGATCCTTCCCAGACACAAAGCTTCCAATTGGCTTTTCAGATTGAATATGAAATATTAAAAAAAAAAAACCTATCAGAAGAAAGTTTGGCAAATATGAAGACAGAAACCAATAAAATAGAATATAAAATAGAGGGAAAGTAGGTAAGAAAAGAAAACCTCAACAAATTTTTAATTGGTGCTTTCAAACATGTAAGATGATAATGAATTCATAAAATAGGAATCAAATTTTTTTTTTAAAGAAAAATAATCAGAATAAGAGCATTAGCAAATTAAGATATGATGGCCAGGGACTTTCCTGGTGGTCTAGTGGTTAAGAATCCACCTTCTAAAGCAGGGGACGTGGTTTGATCCCTGGCTGGGGAACTAAGACCCCACACGCTGAGGGGCAACTAAACTTGCATCACAATTGGAGAGCCCACAGGCTGCAACTGCTGAGCCTGCCCAGTAGAGCTTGGGCGTCACAAAGACGACCCAGCGCAGCCCAATTAAACAGTAAACATTTTTTAAAAGGAGTTTTTTTTTCCCCCTTTGTACCCATTTTTTATTTTTTCTTTAATTTTTATTTTGTAGTTTGTTTTGCTTTACAATACTGTATTCGTTTTGCTATACATCGACATCAATCAGCCACGAGTGTACATGAACTCCCAATCCCAACCCCCACCTCCCCCCTCCCGCCCCACACCCTCTCTCTGGATTATCCCCGTGCATCAGTCCCAAGCAACAGAGTCAACAGAAGAACTGAAAGGGAAAGTGGAAGAAAACCCTCCAAAAGTATCAGAAAAAAATGAGAGAAAAGAAAATTTAAAGGTCTATCGAGGACATCCTAAATCTGAATAACTGGCATTCCAAAAAGACAGGGTGACACTTAATAAAGAAATAACACAAATCATTTCCTTGAACTAAAATATAGACGACCCCAGGCATAATTAGTCAAAAAATTACATTAAGTCTTGTTTGGAAGCCAATGCACCCAAATCCCACTTTGAAAGGGTCCACAGAATATCCAAACATGATGAGTTTTTAAAGGTTCACTAGAGAAAAATCCTGGGTGCAGGGTGGGAACAGGACACATATAAGAGAATGACCATCAGAATGTCAAATTCTCAATAGCAATTCTGGAAAATTAGGGGAGAAAGGTTAACAATGCATTTAAAATTCTAAGGAAAAATGATTTTCAGTCTATAATGTCCACATTACATACCAAATATAAAGCAGAATAAAAACATTTCTAGCATGCTACAGGCTGAAAAAATTACTCCCACAGATTCTTTTCTTGAGAAACTATTTTAAGATGAAGGCCACCAAAAATATGGGAGATGAAGTAATTAGTAAATCCCATCCAAGAGTAGAGTAGAAGCCCACAGATTACAGCCGTGCAGCAGATAAGATGAGCGACCAGCTGGCTGGAGGCGGAAAGAGGGCTCTAGGGGTGTTCTCCTGGAAAAAGAGACTCAAAGAATAATTGATATAAAGGAACATTTATAAACTATTAGAGATGCGCTTAAAGCAAACTTCCTAAGTAGATGAGAAAGGGACACATAAAAATCCTAGGAAAAAGGCTAAATCAGAAAGAGAACATGTAATATATATATTTTATAAGCTTGCTTTAAGTGAAAAAAAAAAAAAAAACCCACAAAACTTGGTGTCTTAGTCTGTTTGAGCTGCTGTAACAAATACCACAGAGGGGTGGCTTATGAGCAATGGAAACCTATTTCTCTCAGCTCTGGAGGAGGCTGGAGTCCAAAATCAGGTTGCCACCATGGCCAGGTGAGGGCCCTCTTTCACACTGTGGATTTTGTGTCCTCATGTGGCGAAGGGCAGTGGCGCTCTCTCAGGCCTATTGTCTAAGGGTATTAATCTCATCCATGGGGGTTCTGTCCTCATGACCCAGTTATCCGCCAAAAGCCCATTCTCCTAATACCATCACCGTGTGCATTAGAATTTCAACATTCATTAATTTTGAGGAGACACAAATATTCAGACCATAGCAACTGAGCACATGGATCTGGTTTTTGCCTCATCCTTTTTCTTAAAGAAAGTGAATAATGTCCAATATTGATAACCAATAGCAGTATATTATTCAAAACTATTTAGGTAAACATCAGAACAAATAGCTAAAAACAGTAGATGCCTTTAGGAAGCTGGGGGTGGGGAAGAAACAAAGGGACTGCTATTCTTCACCATAAAAACTTTCAGTAATATCTGATTTATTTTACCCATGTGCAAATATTATTTTATTACCATCCTTTCTTCCTAATTTTATTAAAAAATTTTTAAAGTGGATGTGTAACATGCTCTGATGCTGTATGACAAGACTACAGAGGGCCTCAGGAGAACTCCTGTTGTGTAAGCGCTAGGAAGACTGGCAGAGACATGCCCAATACAAGCAGAGCTGCCTGACACTATCCCCAAATCAAGACTAACTGCATAGGCTTGAGAAAGAGCTGTGCTAGGAACTAATGTTATAGCTTCACCTACCCAAACTCCTTTCTGTTTGAATATTTCCCAAGAGGAATGAGTAATTATCCCTTGAGATTCAGTCTCAATTTTTCTTCATAAATAATTTACTCTTGGGAAATTACTAAGTAGCAACAGTTGATTTTTCTACTCCAGGAGTGAGAAAGAATGTATACAGGCATACCGTGTTATTACATTCTAGATATTTGGCCATCAGTTGTATTGATAAGAAAGATTTTGTGGATTCAGCAGTCATTATTTCCATTTGACTGTATCTGGCATCTGAACATTTCAATGTTAGTCAAAAACTGTTTTCTTCCATCCCGTAGTGTTAATACTGTTTTACTTTACTCAGGCTTTTAAGGAAAAAAGTGGGGGCGGGGGGAGGGAGAGTATATAATATATACAACAATAACTTCCCTTGCATATGGCAAAATGGATTTCTATTATTCTACTTTCTACAAGTTCAGTTCTTCTTAACTCGATCTTAACAATTCATGTATCAGAGAAGCTCCTGGCAACCCGTGCTACTCACAACAGCTAAAAACAGGAAGGGTCAAAGTGGCTGTTCCGGAGCATATGTGCCCTGGGGAAAGGGTTCTTGGCACCACTGTTCACCAGCTACCATCTCTTATTATGGGCACACACTTGAAGGACTTTATCAGCTTGTCTCCCAAATCACATATGGTTTGAGGCAGCTGAATAAAAGTGTAAAAGGAGCAGCAGAGGGTGCTACCTGCAGAGCCCGCAACAGCAAATAACTGACAGCACAGGTGCAAAAATAAGGAAGACACAATGGCTGAAAAGCACAGCGACGTGGGACCATCCATCATGGCTGCAGAGCTGACACTCGCTGGCAGGGGCCAGGGGCGCAACATAACAGAAGATACACAAGTCTACCACACATCAGTGGGGAAGGAGAAACTACGCAGGCAAGGAAGCTTCAATATACTACAGGCAGAACTCTAAAATCGTTCCGATCAGTAGTTCTCTGCTTTGGCTGTACACTTAAGGATTCTAAAGATTTCTTGTAACTTAAGATGCTCTTGCATAAATGGTGCTGTATGTTATCTCTAAGAGAAAAGAAAGGAGGAAGAGTAATATTTTTAGACATTGACACATGAGTCCTACAGAATGTATGTAAATTAGAAGCATTACAATGCCTTGCAGAAAACAAACATTTAATATAAATACCTACAAATCTGTAATGGGTCATGATGGAGAGTTCTGACAAAACGTGGTCCACTGGAGAAGGGAATGGCAAACTATTCAGCATTCTGGCCTGGAAAATACCATGGACTATACACAGTCCCTGGGGTCACAAAGAGTTGGACACGACTGAGTGACTTTCACTTTCTTCCAACAACACAAGAGATGACTCTACACAGGGACACAAGATGGTCAGTATCAAAATCAGATTATGTTCTTTGCAGTCGAAGATGGAGAAGCCCTATACAGTCAGCAAACAAAAGACCAGGAGCTGACTGTGGCTCAGATCACAAACTCCTTATTGCAAAATTCAGACTTAAACTGAAGAAAGCAGGGAAAAGCACTAGACTATTTAGGTATGACCTAAATCAAATCCCATATAATTATACAGTGGAAATGACAAATAGATTCAAGGGATTAGATCTGACAGCGTGCCTGAAGAACTGTGGACAGAGTTTCGTGACACTGTACAGGAGGCAGTGATCCAGACCCCAAGAAAAAGAAACGCCAAGAGGCAAAATGGCTGTCTGAGGAGGCCTTACAGATAGCTGAGAAAAGAAGAGAAGCTAAAGACAAAGGGGAAAAGGAAAGCTCTACCCATCTGAATGCAGAGTTCCAAAAAAATAGCAAGGAGAGATAAGAAAGCCTTCCCGAGTGATCAATGCAAAGAAATAGGGGAAAACAATAGAATGGGAAAGACTAGAGATCTCTTCAAGAAAAGCAGATACCAAGGGAACATTTCATGCAAGATGGGCACAATAAAGGACAGAAATGGAATCGATCTTACAGAAGCACAAGATATTAAGAAAAGGTGGCAAGAAGACACAGAAGAACTATACAAAAAAAATCTTAATGACCCAGATAACCAAGATGGCGTGATCACTCATTTAGAGCCAGAAATCCTGGAGTCCGAAGTCAAGTGGGCCTTAGGAAGCATCATTACTAACAAAGCTAGATGATTTCTAGCTGAGCTATTTTAAGTCCTAAAAGATGATGCTGTTAAAGTGCTGCACCCAGTATGCCAGCAAATTTGGAAAACTCAGCAGTGGCCACAGGAGTGGAAAAGGTCAGTTTTCATTTCAACCCAAAGAAAGTCAATGTCAAAGAATGTTCAAACTACCAGACAACTACACTCATCTCACACGCTAGCAAAGTAATGCTCACAATTCTCCAAGCGAGGCTTCAACAGTATGTTAACCGAGAACTTCCAGATGTTCAAGCTGGATTTAGAAAAGGCAGAAGAACCAAAGATCAAATTGCCAGAGATCAAACTGATCTGCTGGATCATCAAAAAAGCAAGAGAGTTCCAGAAAAACATCTACTTCTGCTTTATTGACTACGCCAAAACTTCTGACTGTGTGCATGACAACAAACTGTGGAAAATTCTTAAAGAGACAGGAATACCAGACTACTTCACCTGCCTCCTGAGAAATCTGCACGCAGGTCCAGAAACAAACAGTCAGAACTGGACCTGGAACAATGGACTGGTTCAAAACTGGGAAAGGTATATGTCAAGGCTGTATACTGTCACCCTGCTTATTCAACTTATATGCAGAGTACATCATGCAAAATGCCAGGCTGGATGAAGCACAGGCTGGAATCAAGATTGCCGGGAGAAACGTCAATAACCTCAGATATGCAGATGACACCGCCCTTATGACAGAAATCAAAGAGGAACTGAAGAGCTTCTTGATGAAAGTTAAAGAGGAGTGAAAAAGTCACCTTAAAATTCAACTCAAAAAACTAGGATCATGGCATCCAGTCCCATCACTTTATGGCAAATAATTGGGGAAATAATGGAAACAGTGACAGACTTTATTTTCTTGGGCTCCAAAATCAATGCAGATGGTGACTGCAGCCATGAAATTAAAAAGACACTTGCACCTTGAAAGAAAAGCTATGACAAACCTAGAGAGCACAGTCCATCTAGTCAAAGCTATGGTTTTTCCAGTAGTCATGTATGGATGTGAGAGTTGGACCATAAAGAAAGCTTAGCACTGAAGAACTGATGCTTTTGAACTGTGGTACTGGAGAAGACTCAGGAGTCCCTCGGACTGCAAGGAGATCAAACCACTCAATCCTAAAGAAAATCAATCTTTCTCAGGACTGTTTATAATAGCCAGGACATGGAAGCAACCTAGATGTCCATCAGCAGATGAATGGATAAGAAAGCTGTGGTACATATACACAATGGAGTATTACTCAGCTATTAAAAACAATACATTTGAATCAGTTCTAATGAGGTGGATGACGCTGGAGCCGATTATACAGAGTGAAGTAAGCCAGAAAGAAAAACACCAATACAGTATACTTACACATATATATGGAATTTAGAATGATGGTAATGATAAACCTGTACGCAGGACAGCAGAGGAGACACGGATGTATAGAACGGCCTTTTGGACTCTGTGGGAGA